>WWET01002206.1:14084-55569 GCA_011038615.1 Limnodynastes dumerilii
AAGTTAGGGTAGCCTTCAGCCGGCGTAAGGAAGGGGCCATACGCCCGCACAGGGGGAGTGCCAGGGGGAGTCAGCGATGTAACGCTGAGCGTTAGTACGCTCAGCGCTACATCGTAGCTCTGGATCAGGCCCATTGAGAGGTTGAGAGGGAGCCACCAGGTGGGGATGAGGTAAAAGATTAGCAGAGGGGGGCAAGAGGGTACGAAGTGAGGGGGGAGTGGTGGAGGAGGGAACAACGCTAGGGTGGAGGGCCCTGCTCACATGCGGTTGCATTCTCCAAAAAGAAATAGGGACATCCGAAAGTTCCTTTTCAGATGTCCCTATTTTAAATACTTACCGATTTCTACTTTTTCCTTTATAATGGGAGAGTATGCTGTCCGGCATACTTCACCCATTCTTCTTCGGAAATACCGCCGCCGCTATTGCCGGACCGAGGGAAAGGTAAGTAACCTCTCTGTGCTAGGTAGGGAGGGTTAGGGACAAGCTGCAGGGGAGGGAGGGTTAGGGTCAGGCTGCGGAAGATGGTGGGTTTGAGGTCAGGCTGCCAGTAAGGGAGGGTTAGGGTTAGGGTAGTGAGAGGGGAGGGTTAGTTCGAAACTGGCTGGGAGAAAACAGCCCTATCGAAATAGGGCTGTTCTAAGCGGGGACCCACACCCCTCACATGAGCTAACATACTAAGTGGGAGGGATGAACCAACAGGATAAGGAGAGGGAAGGAAGTGGACTGCTGGAAGTGGAAGGAAGGAGATGGCGGGATAGATGTCGGACGCAGTGAGGATGTTAAGTAGAGGAAGAATTACCTTGCCCCTAAATGTGTAATGACTTTGGTTGGTCTTATAAACCCTTGTTGTGGTTATTGTCTTCATTAATTGAGAAAAGGGTTAAACTAATAAAGATAAACGACTATCCATTACCATATAAAGGTCAGTCAATCTGGGCTATTGCAACAATTTTGAAAAAGCAATGGTAAAATCAATAGAGCCCAATAATGAAACAGATGAATGACTATAGAAAGTGTTAGATTTACTAAACTGCAGAAAAGGAAAAGTGGAGATATTGGCCCAGATCCTAACCTACGTACGCTAGCATATTTACGGTATTCAATTACGTAATTTAACCCGTTTGTATTTACTGCGCATGCACGCGGCAGATGTTGCGCCACGTAGCTCCCAATGTACGTACCATCAGCGTAAATACGAATGAAGGGGCAGGGGCATCAATACGACGCAGGTAATTACCCTTTGGAGGCGGAGGGGGAGGCATTTAAGTTGGACAGTATAGGCTGGGTTTGGCCGTCACATACGTAAATCCGTTACGTGCAACGGTACTTAATCTATGAAAAAGTTAAGGTAGGGTTTGGGCAGCGTAAAATGGCCAAAGTACGTACGAGCGAGGAGAGTGCTTATGGGAGTGCAAAGTTAATACGCTACGCGTTATAAAGTAACTAGCCTGTAGGTCTGGATCTACCCCATTGTCCATAGTGACTAATGAGATTCTAGCTCCCCTTTGTTATTATATACTAGATAATGTCAGATGGAATCTGATTGGTTGCTATGGGCAACATCTCCATTTTTCCTTTTTTTTCCAGTTTTAGTAAATCTAGCCCCAAGAGCTACAGTATCTGTGCTGCATAGAAGAAATGAGCTGGCCTCCACTGTCACATGACCTAAACGTAACTCAGTTTGTATAAAATAAGTTGAACTGGAGAATAAAGTCCTGTATAGCGATTCCATGAAGTTAGTTTACAGGTTGCCACAGGTAAAAGCCAATATTAAGGCAAAGAGCAATTACCTTAAGGTACATCTAACATTAGTTTCTATACACACACACAGCTGAGCCATGACTTGTTTTTTCCATGGTAAAGTTTAGGTCCCTAAGCACCTCCATGCCTACATCCTCCAAGGCCTGGCTCCCTAAGGAGCTGTCTAGTGGTATGACTGGACCTGGAACTAGAACAGCTGCAAAGAGAAAATGGTTAAGTGAAATGCAGCCAAAATCTGATTCACATACATGAAAATGAGGGAATAATTGTAACTGAGGATATGGTTCAATGTGTGTGACTCTTGACACAATGTATTTGAGTCACGGTCTATTTACAGTTTACACCTCTGCAATTTTTTGTTAGATTTAATGACATATGTGGAGTACTGCAGAAGGAAAAAAAAATCAATTCTGTTTTACAAGATAAGGCTAAAGATTGTGTATATAGAGATGGAAACTCATCTGCTATGCAGAGAGTGTAAAAGAAAGAGTGGAGCAGAGTAAAGAGTCCCAGCTTGGCTTTTGGCACGGCATCAGTGCAATGAGATTTTTTTATTATAGTAAAAAAAAATCAATAGCATCTGTGGTATTATGGTTAATTAAAGAAGCTCTTGAAGAAGGCTGAGAGATGAGAGGCTTGGCCAAGGAAGGGAGATAGCTGAAACCTGATTAGCCATAAGAAATGCTTTTTTAGATCTGAGTGGTTGGACCTAAGACTGCTTTGCGAGGGATATTGGGAAAAAAAATAGCTTTTACTCTAACTTTCTTTAAGTAATCAATACACCCCCATTACTGACCTGCTTGTACCACTCCTGTATTCCACTCACAGACTTTCAGCTCTTGGATTTCATGCAGAAATGGAATGCAGGCTTTTTAACCATTTTGTGTTTCACATAATAAATAGTTCTATTATAGCATGTGATACATGGTTGAGAATGTGTAGTGGCAAGTCTAAAATAGCTGGGTGAACGGACAAACAGATAAATAGGATTATTTTTCCAGCCACCTTGATACATTGAATGAAAATCAACTTAAAAATAGAAAATCTCTAATATTTTAGATTATACATGTGCCGAAATTTCAGCATTGCCCCCGGAAGCCCAGGAGAGCTGGCAAATCTCCTGGGTCTGGCTGGACTTGAGGTAGTGATATAATGCAAATCAGAAGGTGACAACTATTAGCAATTATGTAGGGACTGCTTTTTTTGCTGCCACTCAGCAGCACTAACATACCAAACAGGTGTAGATTGCTGCCTCGAATGGCCCTTTTTTTCGAAAGGGCTGTTTTTTACCAGCTCACAGCGAAGTGCCTGGGAAATCAATTGATTCTGCATTGCTGAGGAGACAGGATGAAGATGCAGTGGCGAATGGTAAGAATCCCTTTTCCTAATTCTTACCCTAACCCTCCCCTCACATTACTCTAACCCTAACATTCATCTCCCGGCAGCCTGACCCTAACCTTCTCCTCCCTCCTCGCCTAACTTTAAGACTCTCCTCCCCGCACCCTAACCCTAAGACTCCCTCCTCACAGCCTAATCCTATGACTCCCTTCCCTGTAGCCTAACCCTAAAAGTTCCCTCCCCACAGCGTAACCCTAAGACTCCCTTCCCTGTAGCCTAAACCTAAAACTTCACTCCCCACAGCCTGACCCTAAACTCTCTTCCCTGTAACCTAACCCTTAAACTTCCCTCCCAACAGCCTAACCCTAAGACTCCCTTCCCTATAGCCTAAACCTTAAATTTCCCTCCCCACAGCCTATCCCTAAGACTCCCCTTCCTGCAGGACTCCCCATGTACTCACCTCCAGTCCAGCGGGTCTGCAACAGGTCTGGCAGCGATTTGCGAATGAATGGGTAAGGATGCTGAATGGCATCCTTACCCATTCATTACTAACACTTTCTAAATAGTAATGTATTTGAAATATAGGTAGACAAAAAATGAGATTTCAACTGCCTGAATTTCTAAAATATAATTTTCTAAGCAGAGTCTTCATACCCATGTCAACCACCCTTCTTTATTAGTTACAAGGTGAAGTTGAAAATCAGGTGAGTAGGGCGCATGAGGAATCACTTCAAAGTTATTGTTATGGAGAAGCTACTACAGAATGGCCACCTGATGAGCAGGAGCATTGTCATGATGGAAGAGCACAGGCACAGACTGTTGTGTACTATTCTTCTGCAAGGAACTTCTTGGTAGGACGCTGTCACCGTTGTTCCCTTGGGCATGCAGTGGGAGAGAAAGACAGCATTGAGTCACTGTGCTTCCATTGCGTCTACTGCTGGTTTATTTCAGGATTGAAAATGGCATTCAGGTCTCTTCCATTGTGACAACTATTAAAAGGAAAGCACCATTCATGTTGTCACCATGTCTCAAAATAGCCTAACTCATTTGCACGCACCCAGCCTTGTGATCTTCAGTCAGCATTCGTATTATCAGGTCTTCACGCAGGATGGTGTGCAGAGAACATGCAGAAATGCTGAGCTTGGTAGTGATCTCTTCCATGGTCGATCAGCGATCCTGCATAGCCACTTCTTCCACTAGTGTGATCATGTTGCAAGATCGGCTGGTGCATGGTCTTGGCTACTTCAGTTCATTCATGACTGATGTTCAGCCTATTTTGAACTTCTGCACCCATGAACGTACATTTCTCATGTCCATGACGCCTTTGCTGCATATTTCACTCAACTGGCAATAATTGTCAATGCGTGTTACGCCACACAGATGGAGCAAATGGATGATAAAAAGCTACTCTTGGATCATAAATGTTTCCATTTTTGTCCTACCCAGATAGCACCATGTGTATTCTATATGGTGCTGCCATCTGTCTATCACAACCATAAAGAATAGCAGTATCTTTTATAACACCCCAAGTTCTACCTGAATGCAGGAGCCCTAGAACTGGAATGCATCTAATACATTTGTTTTTCTGTATGTCACTGATGGTTATATATAAAAATTGAGGGTACATTTTTTGCTAATGGGAATAAATCATATTGCAAATAAAAAGTTATCTAATACCTGTGTATTACATACAAAAAAATAAAAAATATATATTTGTACTACTTGATCTGTAACAATATCCAAGTGCAAGTTACCTACTCACACATGTACTATTTATATGCACAGAATAAAGGCATAGTGGATCTGACCCAGTGCTTGAAAATAAGAGGAAAACAGGTGTAAAGTTACATACGGGCAAAAGGAAGATGAATACAGGGAGGCAAATCTCTAGAACGGGGACTGATCTCTTTCAATACATTCGGGGCTGCAGAGTTAGCGCTTTTTGTGGGCTAAACCCTTTTCCATTTTAGGGAGGCAAATCTTAACTGTCGCAAACAGTATTGGAGTTGAGAGATGATATCGTAGCTTAAGTCTACAAGACAACTGTTCAGTATCTTTGTTCATTATGCAAACGCAAACAAAATCAGACAATATTTAGCAGTGGAAGCTAGGTGAGTGGATGACTGTATTCTATTACCAGGTGACACGCCAGGTAATAAATGGACTACCATTTAGCTTGCTTGAAAATGTTGTCAAAAGCAATGCAACATGGAACATTAACAGTAATACCCAAGTTCATTGGTCCCTCACCTGAAAGTGCAAGTGGTGGTTTTTAATGCAAAATATTGGAGCTATTAGAAAGGGCTCAAAGATTGTGGTTTAGTTTCGATTATTGTGGGAAAGTAAAGGTTTCAAGTTATATATTTCAGGCCCTTTACTAGGTCAGGATCCAGCCCTTTGTTACTTACCTTAGCCAGGCTTGTTTCACCCCACCAGCAAGGTCCCACGATGATCTGCAAGATGTTCGCCGACATTGTCACGGTCAGGTAAGTTTAAACTCTCTGGGCCAGGTTCAATTAGAATCACGGCCCGCGATAGAAGGGAAAATTTACGTGGTGCGCATTTTCCCGTCTATTACGGTACCTGATTTTTATGCATATAAAAATAAAATTGAAAATTTGCACAATTAGCTTAATACCGCAAAATACGCGTCTGCGAGGCTAATTGAATCTGGCCCTCTCTATCTTTTTTTTTTTTCATTTGCCCATTGGAATACTCAATGGTGTTCTATGTTCATATTGATAAGCAACACCATTGGTGATTAAAGTTGGAAAAATTAAATTATACTTGTGTTTTTGTGTGTGGTGCAAGCGATCTTTTTTACTTATTAAAATAAAAAATAAAACAAAGTTTCATAATTTCTTCTGTTTTAGTTTACATACATATGTATTCAAGCGGTCTCCGCATATATGCCTCCCTTTTCCTCCCCTAATAAGTTATTAGGGGGAGGAAAAGAGATGTATATGGGTAGATCGCTTTAATGCTTCATATGGCATTATTTTTTACTATGAATGTGGGTCCCTATAGTGAACAGCCCTATTTCGGTTGCTTATGCTTTGATGAGGCATAGTAATAAATCCCTGGAGCACCAAACACAGTGCTCTGAATAGTAACCAACCCCACTCCCTAACCCTAAGTCAATTGGATTTTATTGCTGATGAAGTCATTGTATTGCAGCCACACCTATTAAAGACATATACCCCCAAAACACTTACCTAAGAACAATGCATTTTCAATTACAGTTTGCCTCATACAAAAAGGGTAGTAAAAATGCTTTTGTGATCATGAGCAATAGGTTTTGGATCTTCCACATAACTATTGCTATGCACACAGAGAAAAATTAAAAAAACAGACGGAGCAAAGCAAACATTATAATCATCTGCAGCGCTGCCAGAATCTGGCAAGTTATTTATAAACAGAGGACCTGATTCACAATTAAGAATCTGCAGCTTATTAGGTACGCATATTTTAAGCAGGGATACACAGCATATGCATATTAACTTAATGTACGCAATTTACGTTGGACTTAAGAACGGGACGGCTCTGAATCACCATTACGAATCTATTTCTTCGAGGTTCGTAGTGACTTCGGCATGAAGGGGCATGTCAGGAAAACTTAAGCATAAAGATAAGAAGATTGGGTGGAGGGAGCCATTTAAATGGGGAAATCGGGTTAGGCAAATTAGCTTAATTAGCTTCCATACGCAAAGGACTACAAAGCTAAAGATAAGGCAGCCCTATGGCATTCGTAAGTTCATTAAGAAGCTGAAAAGGAGTTATACCATTTAGCAAGGTAGTTATACCATTGGACCAGACAATGTAACCTCAAAGAACAGATTGGCAGCACCTTCTGTGTATACATCATTAAAAGCATCCACTGCGAAGCATCTACATTGCTTCTTCAGTGAGAATGTACCAACTGACAGTTTAAGACAGCAGATACATCAGGGTACTCTGACCTCTGAACCTCATGCCGCTGCAATCCCACCAAATTTACACCACTGATTCACTACATTCATTTATTTATGTCACATAATCTTAAGCATGACACAATATATGGGTAGACAAACAAGGCAGTTCCTTACCACCTGGGTCTAGGTACAGACTGGTACAAGGAGGTTTCCAGCAAGTTCTTCATACCTTGTTCTGGACAATGGGCTGGATTCAGAGTTAATACCGCAAGGGGACTTAAATAAGCCGCTCACGTAAGTCCCCTTGTAAGTAGCATTGGCATGTGTGTACCAGATGTTACGCAACAGATCTCCATGCGGACGTAACTCTGCTCTGTCTGCATGGAGATCCGTACAACAGGGTGGGTCTTGCCTTCAGGCAAACGGGTTGGTGATAAGCAGATTAGCACGAATTTGCATTTGGACGGACACAGGTCCGTGCAGTGAAGTTAAGGGTGGCTTATGGACACAGAGGGAAGTGACAGAAGTTCACTTCCCTCTTTCATTTAGATTAGCCGGGGAGGGCAGGGGGCGGGAGGGCAGGGGAGACGCAATGTTCGTGCATAGTTTCTTTATTTCTTTCTTACGCATGGTTAGATAACGTAGTCCTATGGCATTCGTAAGTGATATACGGTACCTAAAACCGGGGTGGGGGGCGGGTTAGGAGCAGGACACATGAGTTAGGTGCGGATCTGTCCGCACCTAACTCACTCTTAAGTGTGAATAATGTGACAGCCATTACTGATTTTTCTCCATTGTAGATAATGCTCAGTAAAAGAATAAGAATAAAGGACCAGATAACGACATGCGATTTCTCAATGTGCAGATTTTCTAGTGTTTGGATCCCCAGTTACAGGTCTACCATATAGAGACATATGGACAATTGCTCTGAAAAACCACTTCCTGAGCACCAAGGGAACCATTACCAAATGCTTGGAAAACAGGGGAAAATCAAACATCTGGATTCTTTCCAAAGACCGTTTCAGGCTTAAAATGTATTATTATTATTAACGAACACCTCCTTGTTTCGGATACTCATTGATTTTGAATGACATTTAATGATAATCTAAGTTAAATATATTCAAGGACAAAAACGTGAATTCTTCCTAGGAAACTAGTCTGCCTCAACAGGTGACACAGGACACAGTGGGTATAATCAGGACTCTTATGTGATTGGACCCCAGTGCAATAAATATTGTGCATAGGTAATCACAATTGCAATCCCATAATGTGTTAACTCATCCATATGACTCCACCACTCACTACTTCTCTTGCGTGATGGACTTGCAATGTCAAGACCCTACCTTAAACTTTCTCAACTCTGTTAATGGAAATTGGCAGTGGTGCAGAAGTCTGATGGCATGAATGAAGAGCCCACGTTTATACTGTACTTTGTAATACCAAAGCACACCCAATGGAGATTGCAACCCAGGGTGTGGCCATTCCTCTTAAGTCTGGATGGGCCTTAATGCATAACATGGACACAGAATGAACAGCAATGCAGGCATCCATGCACATGGTAAACAGGACAAAATTGTATCTCCGGATCCGGCCCAGTGTTTTGAAGATAACGATTGCGCTGCATTTGGATTCCTGTTGTATTCATGTTAATGCGTATTGTGTTCATAGGAGATCACTCCTATTGCTTGCACAGGCTTCAGACCGGTGTCCCCTAACTTACAACTTCCGATTTGTCAACTATTAAAAAAATGTGGACAGGGTGGTGGGTTACCATGCCCATCAAATCTTATCCACCCCCACCTAACCCTCTACCCTGCCCTCCTTTACCCAATCATTACCACCCCTCCTCCCCTTCACTATTCACCTTTCCCTCTCTATAAACATCCAGCCAACAGCCATCACTGTCTCCCATCATCTTCCCCTCTCCTGGTCTCCCCACTGTTTGTCTTCCCATTTGCATAGATTGTAAGCTCTCATGACTGGGCCCTCTATCCTTTGTCCTCCACCTCCCCAGCCTCATCCTCATCTGATATTCTGTCATAACCTTATCAACTTGTTAGTCATTTTGTTTAAACTATGTAATGCATACTATGCCATTTGTTGTGCCAAATAAACTTTATTATTATTATTTTATTTTTGTATTATTAATAAAATAATAATAATGATAATATTACAATACAGCACTATTTAAATAATAACAATGGCATCATTGGATCATGCAGATAGCAAGTTGAGCACCATGATTGTAACGTGCGCTTGTTGCGAATGCGAAAAGCGGGTGACTTAGTACTTAAAATACTGAAAATTCTTCTGCAGTAGCAGTGTCCATTCTAGCTTTGATAGGGTTAATACCAAGGCATTTAGCCATAAGATCTCTGCTTTGCTCACTGAAACATGGACTCTGCAATAAAGGCGGGTAGGAGGGGGGTGGGATTCCGTCATCTTATAAAAAATTAATTAATGTTTGCCATAAATTATCATCCTTTACTTCCTACTCAAGAACAGCAGAGAGAAGAAAAAAACAGCCTTTCTTGCAGGTGGTGGCATTCAGAGTAAAGGCAATCAGTGTACTGAGAGTGGAAGTACAGCACTTGCAGTGTGGCTGGGTGAATTGGGCTGGATTAAAGCCCAGCAGGGAGTGAGGGTTTCAGGTGGAAAGCTGCATATTTGTGATGAGCAAAAAAAAAAAAAAAAATAACTTGAATTTATCTAAACTGCTCTTCTGCTAACAACACTCTTCTCGCCAGCAGCATTCTCACTCTCTCTCGAAAGGGCCCTCAGTGTTTCCCTAGGAAAACATGATCAGCATCTGAAAGCTAAACCTCCCCCATTCCCCAAAGCTTGGTGCTTAACAGAATATGAAAAGCCCATTGAGCAGACACCCCACACATCTTGACAGTGCTATCAGCATTCTCAAACACAAGCACTTATGTGAATGCATGCACGACCAATGCGGGCCCACAGACTTAGGGTTTTAAACTGACACAGCACACTTAGCACAGACACAGAGTGTAAAAGTGCGTGCCATATGCTTCTAGTAATCACCTAAACAACCCTCTCTGCTGCTGACTTCTTGGTCTGCATGGAGGTTCAGATGTACTGTGCAAGCAATTTTATGATTTGTCAGGGTTGCAGAACAAGCATACACGGTAAATCCCTGTGAAGAACACTTTTTTTTGTAGATTTCCTATTACACTGTGGTATTGATTGTTAAGGCAATGTACCCTGATCAATATACTACAAATAAAAGAAGTACATACAATTGTATGTGTTACACATGTTCGAATACCTCACTGTCTTGTGGTTTTTTTATTTTGATTTTATTTAATAAAAAAAAGAGCTACTTAGTATGATATGTAGCCAGTAGGTGGCAATGTGGAGATCCATTTTGCCCCTGTTAGACACTGGTCTAGGCACTCATGGAGTGTTAGGGAATAAAAAACAAATAAAACCACTTTTGTGCTTTTTGGCATAAGGTTGAATCAGCCAAAAAGTCAACAAGGCTACTCGCTAACAGGGCCGCCATCAGGGGGGGACAGCCGGGACCAGAGCCGGATTTAAAACTTATGGGATCCTAGGCAAGATGCTGGTTTGGGGCCCCCAAAGGGGGTGCTAATAGCCAGTAAGAGAAACACCTGACTATACTGTGTGGCTGCTTTAGCTATGACATTTGTCATGTTGGAAATTACAGCTCTCGTCTGCTAAATGACAGCTCTCATCTGATAAGGCCACAAGGATGATTATCAGCGTTGGATCCTGGGAAGCCACGGGCCCCTAGGGCTCGCCAGGGTACCTTACTTGTGGTTAATCCGGCCCTGGCCGGGACTCCTGTCCCGGGCCCGCAGCTGATGGGAGCCTGCGATCATTACAGGGCCAATGCGCAGGGAAGAATTTGGTAGCAGACATGATGTCACAGACAACGTCACATAGGGGGCAGGGCCCCGCTGGTGTGTCCCGAGCCCCCCAAATTCTGAAGGCAGTCCTGCTCACTAATATATGTGAAACAAAATGATCATACACATAGTAAGTACAAATCATTGAAATCTGTTAAAAATTATCCTGAAGTTCAAAAATTCTTAATAAATGGTAGACGTTATATTACACTTAAAAATTATTTTATCACTCCTGGCTTATCCTACTGTTTAATATTTATATGTGAGTGTTGTTCAAGGGTTTTCCATGAGAAAATCCTTTAGATTTCACACACTGTAGTGTTCTCTGTGAAATACTACAAGACTACAAGAAATAGGCTGTTCCAATAGCCAACATGTAAGATTTATGCACATCTATAATATAATAACATATCTTTAATAAAATTCAAAGGCCCCCAGCAGAGGAAGATCTGGGGACACTGCCATGATCTGGTGCATAGTTGTTGACATAACCATGTGAACGGAGGGAACTCTATATGTGGCATAATCTTGAGCACATAAAATGAGGGGACACATTTGGTGACTTACTAAATTTACTTACTCACTAAAATAAAAAACAATTCTTGGCTCAACTTCCTAAAAATGTTCTGAAGTCAGTGAAACCTTTTTGAATTACTAGATTATCTCTGTTTACTATCACAGGATCTGTGCATTGCCTTGGCAAGAAGTATCCTCATTTATTTATGGACAGGATCCCAACATTTGATCATTCCGCATTCAGACATCTGATTGCAGGAAGCGTGAGGAGTCACAATTTAGAGAGAGCAGTATCCACACGTCCAATCGATTGTCCTTTTAACCACTCGCTTCTCACTCATACCCTATCTTAAGTTTTCCAACTTGTGCATATGTATAAGACAGAGGTATGGAAGTCTGGATGGATTACATTCTAATCGGGTATTATGCATATGTGCACAAGTACAACCGGACAAAATCAGTTCACACAGAAAAGAGGGGAAAAGCAGAAACTTATGTCACAATCATTAGCGAGAAAACTATAAACGCTTTTCTGTCAACCTTTTCATTTTAGCTTTCACTTTCAGGAATATCAGCAAATGATGAACAAGTCTGCAGCTGCGCAAATCCTAGTAATGCAACTACACAACATCTTATAAATAGAAACTCTTGTTACACAAAACTGAGCTTGTTCAAATCAATTTATAGGTTATTAGAAATGAAGGGCAGAATTAATCTACACAGAAACAAGGAAAAGTGCCATTAACCAGCAACTAACTTGCCATTCTATCTGTCAAATAAAATGCAGAAATGGTATGTACACACATTTGTAAATATAATAAGCCTACAGCCACTTTCAAGACCTTTTGCTGTAGCTCTTCTAACTTGAGCAGTCTGAGTCCCTATATTGGGTCATATATCATGTGTTTTCAATTGAGAGATAACACATATGAGGCCCAACCTTTAAACCTCCAAAATTTCTTCAGTGGACCAACACCTGCTCTTGATCTCAGAAGTGCTTACAAAGAAAGGACCGGATCCAGCCCTCAGCCAGTGAAATGGGGCATTTTACGGTCATAGGGACTGGAAAACGCCCCCTTTGAGTGCCGGGCAAGGACCTCCTTCCTTCTGTTATTTCCTCTACCTCCATTCCTGCATATCCACCTGCCCTGTCAGCTCTGTTTAGTGCCTCACGGCAACCATCTTTCTCCCATTCCCCCTATACTTGGTGTTCACCTTTCTGCTACTTCAACCCTTTGCTGTTCGTTCCTCCATCCTCTACTCATTTATTACAATGAAATTACCAGTATTTTGTTACCTTGATAATCATTTTAACATGTGGTTCATTTTTGCCCTGTATGTCCATACAGTATCTCTGCATTACTTTTGTTATCTCTGCATTTTTAATAGTAATCTGGATCCGGCGCAAAGCTATACAAAATGGTGGATGCTCAAATCAATGCATAGATTAACATAAACAGGTGTTTAATAGACAGGGTTATCGGCACAGAAGACAAAGGGAAAAAAAATGCCTGGCACACTTCCATAAACCACTAACTAGCAACCAGGATCCACCCTGCAATTCTGTCTGTAACATAAAAATGCAAAAACTTTAGCTTTAGTTGCACACATTTGCAAATATATGACAAGTCCCCAGTCACTTTCAAGACTTCTCTGCTACAGTTGGTCCTAAGCAATATAAATATTATTTTCTTGAAGAACAGTTATAATGGTGTAGGGCGTCATCAGCAGTTTCTAGTGGTTTTCTATATAATAATATAATATATTACATGAAAACTTTATGTTATGGTACTAGTGTCACTGGTAGCACATGGACCACTGTAAGGTGGTATTGAGGGCAACTGGTCAAGGTAGTAAGGAAGTACGATACCAAATGGCTGGAGACATATTTTATCAAATATCTTGATATCTTGGGGCTAAATGGCATATGTATAAAATGCACTTTATAATCACTCCAAAAATATGGAAACATAAACAACAAAACATAGCAAAAAACATATAAGAGTCATGTGTGTATACATGACATGTAAAGTGGTACTTGTCATGGGGCTAGATCCAGAACTTCGCTTGCAATCCGTTTACTAGCATATCGTATTTACGCGAGCGTACCTTCTATACACTCCCCTTGCATGTATATACTTTGGCCCCTTCACACTTTCTGAAACCTAACTTAACTTTTGACAGTGTAACCACTCTGATCCGCTTACGCACGTATAGGCTGTCTGTAGTTACGGCGCTAAGCACGCTCATACTGTACTATTTAAATGCCAAAACCCGCCTTTGAAGCGTAATTTCGGGTGTCGTAAGGCTGGCACGCCCCCTCGAACGTATTAACGCAACTGATATGTGAAAGGCCTTTACGCTCAGAGTTATGTTACATTACGTAGCGTATCATCTGTTGTGCGCATGCTCTGGACATACCAAATCACGTTTTTACGCACGGAAATCTTGTTCTGGATCTGCCCCATGATTCTAGAGTGGGTAACTGGTACTCTCCAAGGCTTTAGTGGGGGAAACATCAGTTTTTGGTGGCTTTTCAGCCCAAGGTTACATGCAGACTTACAATCATCATTGTTTACAGCCGTTAACAATATCAAACTCTTTAATCAAGTGAATTCAGTGCTTAGAAATAGAACATATGCTGCATTGTTGTGCACAAAGCCTATCCCTTCTTATTTCATTTACATCCAAGACCTGTGCTGTGTGTGTGTCTGCATGTTTGAAAATCCACTTACACTTGTGCGACTGTAGGTAGAAAAATGCAGCTGAGTCCTTTCTGGCAAAGACTTGAAACACTTTATAATGTGCAATGGAAAAAGGAAAATGGAGGAGGGGATGTAATAAGTGTCTCATCAGTACCCTGCTCATGTTCACATGGCCAGGGCAGGCGTGTGCCCTGACTTGATTGTAATTGTCTGAATCTGTTCCTGCTGCTCAGGAGCCTGTGTTAATGTGTAATAAAACAGCAAGGGTGGGGGAGGTGTTAATCATCGGAGAAATGACAATGTTCAGGGGCCTGTTAACTACAGAAAGTTAGGTGCAGGGGAGAAAGGAATTTTTTTCCCTCCAATTTTACCTTGCCAATGTAACAAATGACCATATTATAATTTTGTCAACAATAACTGCTTTATCTCTATAAATCAATCAATCAATTTACACATATAGCTGACATTTCTTATAATATAAAAAGTTGAGCCTTTTTCTTTAATATTTTCAAATTGCAGTAAAATAGATTGTAGAGATTCTATAGCATGGTTGCCTACTTTTCAAACTTCATTTCAGGGAGAAAAGTAAAATGCATAGGGGTGGTTCCTGCGTCGCCAGGGGGCAGTCCCAGTGTCGCCAGGGGTGGTCCCTGTGATACTGGGGGGCAGTCCCTGCATTGTCAGGGTTTGTGTATGGGTGTCCTGCAAAGTATCCGGCCCCTTCTCAGTATCTCCCATCATGTGTCTCCAGCCCCCCCTCAGTATCTCCCATCATGTGCCTCCAACCCCTCTCAGTATTCCCCATCATGTGCCTGCAGCTCCCCTCAGTATTCTCCACCATGTTTCTCCAGCCTCTCTCCTTTTTACTTACCTTTGTGTCCCGCTTTCCTTCCTCCTCCGCGGCACTCTTCTGACTTTTCACTTGCCGACTCTCCTAGCTCTGCAATGGCTGGCGTCTTGAATAGCTCATCGGTGATGTCATCCAGTGTACACACAAAGCACTTTTAGGGAGAGGTAAGTTCTAAGGTTAACATCTTTTCAACAAGAAATTCACGGACACAGGCTCCCCCCTCCCCTCTGAAAAACCTTGGAAATGACATTTTTACTGTTTTATTTATTTATTTTACTTTTCTTCTACATATATACAGTCCTACAGATACAGTACATATACTTTACCCATATATTACACCCCCACTGTACCCACATAATATTACCATTATACTCAACCCCCACATGCTATAACCTCACATTACCCCCACCCCGCATGCTATAACCTCACATTACCCTAAGCGCTACGTACATGGCGTTGCACTATTACTACGCATGCGCAGTTTTGCGAATTTTCTAGGATCTTAAATATACGCACCTAAGTGCCGTGGAAATCGCATCTCTGAATCAGGCCCTATAATTAAACATTACCCCCCCGCCACACACACACATACTATAATTACACATTACCCCTTCTCCTCCTCATACTTTAACCCCCAAAAAGCTTTTATAAGTCTCTTACCTGTTTTGTCTTCTTCCTCACCCTCCGTTCTCTGCCGCGCCTCTTCTTCTGCATGACGCTGACGTCAGCGGTACACAAACACAGTGCCCGGACTGTTGCGTCCAGGCTCTGTGTATGTGTTACTATGGCAACACATACACAGTGCCCGGACCGCTAAGTCATTGTATTGTCTCCGGGAGAAAAGGGTCCTCTCCCGGGAGTCCGGGAGATCTCCCAGGATTCCGGTAGTCTCCCGGACATTCCGGGAGAGTCGGCAACCATGTTCTATAGAGAAATTAAATGGGAAACATTGTCCTACTTACAAACAATTCCTCCCTTTAATGGTTATTAATATTGTATTAATGTATTTTTCTATTTTTAATGTGATAAACATTAGGTAAGGGATTTTTAGTAATAATAATAATAATAATAATAATTTGTTAAACCTGCCATTCCTGGGCTTTTTCCTGATGGTTTTAAAATGACTGCATTTACTAAAGGTTAAACTGTCCAATTTCCAAAACTGCCGCTAAGTGGTTGTAAGTGGCGATCACCACTCAATTGTTCGTACAACCACCCTCCCCCCCAAAAAAACAAACGACACTAACAAAATACACATTTGCACATCACTAACACACTCTCATAAATTTAATAAATCATAAAAAGTGTACAAATATCCCCTTCTATTTTAGCCCTACAGGTTGTAGCAAGCCGAGGCTGCCATTAAATGCTTGGGTGTGCTGGCAATTGTAGTACTCCAATCACCAGCATGGCCTGACAGCCTGTGTCCTGTAGTGCCCCCATAAAACATGATTGCCTGTCGGCTTTAAATACTAAAAGTAATAACATAGACTGCAATGGGTCAGGCTGTCAGTCCATGCTGCATGCCCAAGTGTTTAATGGCAGCCTGGGCTTGCTGCAACCTGTGGTGCTACAGTAGAAAGGGATATTTTTACAATTCTATTATGCTTTAGTAACTTTAGGAGCATTTTTAAGATACAAATCACCACATGTTACCAAAAAGCTGGAGGTTTGAAGGTTTAAAAATGTTTAAAATCACTGGTGGTTTTAAATTTAAGCAATAAATCACCCAATTGTAAGAATGGCCAAACCCATTTTTTTTAAAGTAAATTTAGCCCTTGGGGGCTGATCCAGAGGTTAATGAACATCCAATGGTGTAGCATATCTCGTGTGATTTTGTGATTTCACCCTGTGCATGCTCAGGAACCATGCACAGACAATCTGGCCAATCCACACAGAAACATAACTAACATTGCAACTACTTGTGTACAAGAGGCGTTTGTGGGAGAGAAGGGGTGGAAGCCGGAGTCAATGTACATTAGAGGCATGCTCAAATACATTGTGATTAAAGGGCTCACATTAATAACAGCCACCATTCCCAGTACAATATAAGCAGTTACATGTCCATATAAGTTGCTTATAAGCTTACATAACTGCATTAAGCTTAGCTGCTCTATGTCTATTTGCATACCTGCTGTACTTGCATTGGCATCCTGAGCTACCTTTATGTGCACCTTTTTACCGTGCACAGTCCACATATATTTTGCGTTCAGATGTACAGGACACTCGATGCATGTAAATTTGCGCCTCTTCAGACCTTGAGCAACTTCAATTCACTTGTATTAATAGCAATTAGGTTCGGCAATAATGACAAGAATTTCAAATACCAGAGGCGGCCCATGGCATAGGCAGCCGCCTAGGGCCCCGTGGGTCAGGTGTCCCTAGGGGGTCCTGGGCCTACATCGCACCATCAACTGCCACTGGCCACTACTGGACTGCAAATGTAAAGTAAATGCGTAAAGTTTTCTTTTCGTGAGGGGGGGGGGGGGGGGGGGGGGGGGCGGGNGGTGGGGGGGGATGGGGTGCTTGCTGTGTCGCTTAGGGCCCCGCAAAACCTAGGGCTGCCCCTGTCAAATACCAGCATTAAGTCCAGAACAAGTAGCACATATTCATGACTGAAAGCCACAATTCTTCCGAACATTTTTATTATGTTACTTTAATAATTATTGTTAAGTAATAGCTAGAAGCTCATTGGTTGCAAATTATAATTTTTAACAAATAAGCATTTGACACCGTTGACCATCCTGCATTGCTGTAACCATGTGAGCATCATAACATACAGAAAGAATATTCTAGTCACTATTATACAATGCAGACAGCGTCCTGGTCACCACTATACAATTCCTACGGCATCCAAGGGACTGCCATACAATAAAGACTGCATACTACTACATGAAATAAACCTCCTTTTGAGAGATTATACATTTTCTGTATAGTGATTGTTAGATATGATTGCATAGGTTAGCACAGTGACTGCAACAGTTTAGGCAGCAGTGAATGAACTTTTTTCCCTGGTTACATAGGAAGCAGGCTGAGTACAACATACTGTACCAGCTTCCAGTTCACAGAATGCACTGTACAAATAGCTGTGTAGTGTACATGACACAAAAGGGCAACACCACACTTTCATATAACAGAGGGACAGATAGAAACATCTGGATGTGTCAGTCTTTATCCTCTGCTACAGGGCTGCGCACCCTCGGATATGCAGCTTCTAGACTTCCAAACCCTGCTTCCTGTCTATGGAAAGAGGAGGGGAGGTGATGATCAGCGCTGAGCTCTATAGGCAAGTCTGTACAGCCCAGTGGAATGGCGCAAAGCCTGAAAACTGGGGCCAATGCAATGGAGCTGGGAGACACCCATACGCCCTGGCACCCCTCTGCAGCGCTTCTCCCCACTTACTGCATGCCGACAGCCCTTATATAAATCTCACTGATCAGGATGCTGATTATTGTTGTTTTGCAGTTGTTCCGCATGGGTGTAGTCTTGTTCCTGGTTCCCTACTCCATGTGCTTCTGTGTATGAAAGCTTATATCTGTCTTGGGTATGTATATTTTCCCCTGCATATTTTATTATTGTCAGTATTCAGCACACCGTTGCCTCACATCTTGTGTTTCCCGCTGCCTCATCTTTTGTAGTGTGCTATCTTGATCCATGTTTACATTTATATAATTATGCATAGTATGTATTTTGTTACCTCTGTATTGCTTTATGCACTTTTATTAATTTTTTATTGTATTTATGTACTTATGTATCTTGTAGTTTTTCCTGGGTTTTATCAGCTCTCAAGTTTCCTATAATCTGTATGTGTATGTTTGTACAATAATAAATACTCTGGATTCACTTCACTTCACTCCATGCTGGGCTCTGAAGTCTGTCCCCACCATCAGTGGCAATTGTGAAAACCAGGTCTCCGTTAGACCCTGTGTGAAGTCTTGTAACAGTATTAATATCACTTTTCCCTTATATTTCCCATAGACTCATTGTCTAATAGTATGTGACTAGACATTGCAAATGGCATTTATTAATGAGGTCTGACAAAATGGCAATTGTTCTCTTCTTAATAGTATTTGAATCAATAATCAATTCAAATGCAAATCTGACTTTAGACCTTAGATATATATGTAAGCAATATTCATTTACTATGGCTTTGCCCAGTCTGGTTCCAGTGTGATAACTTGCAGCCAGTCTGCATTCTGCTCAAGCCCCCAGCATTTCTAGACTGTCTTCGGTCTACTCCTTGTGACCCAGCCTTTGTTCCCTAAAAGACCTACAGTAACTGCCAGCTCTTCAGGTTCTATTTCTCGCTGTATCTAAGTCAAAGGGGACCCAGATTCCCAGTGCCCTGATAATTGGCTAGTAAACAATCTTCATTGTCATCGTCCGTGTCAGTGCTCAAATCCCTAGTTCTTATCCTAAATTCAACATTGTAACAATGACCATTGTCATTGTACTAGAACTATTGCGATGACAAACAAGCTTTCTTACTTAGGTTGCAAAATTTGATTTCAACAGAAAGACTCTATTCACCAGTTAACCATTATTGGGCTGGATTCAGACCTTGTTAAGTGCATGAACTTAGTTACTCAAGGGCTAAACTATGTTGATTGCAGGGGAATCATATTTCATCTGTTGCAAACAGTATTAGTGTTGAGAGGTGATGTTTCCTATCCCAAGTCTAAATAACAGTGTGATAGTAAAGCTGGTCAGTATCTGTGTGCAGTAAGCAATTTAAAGATATATCCCTGCATGCAAAGAATACAATTAACTTGGCTCCAACCGAAATCAACATGGTTTAGCCCAGGAGTAACTAAGTTCATGCACTTAACAAGGTCTGGATCCAGCCCTATGTTCTTGGAAGGTCCTGTGCCCCTGACCTATAGGAGGTGTACACTAAAGCAGATGTTTACAATAATGTCAATCCCTGTGTATATATTATAGTACTCTCTGGGCAGCAGAGTATCCCAGAGATACTTATGTGTTAGACTTGACATGCTAGTCTAGGTTATATTTCTATAATGTTTGTATTTCACTTTTCACGCTTCTGATTGTGCTTGTATTTCTTTGAATTGTTTACATGTGCTATTCCTATGCATCTTAATAATAGTTTGTCGTTGAAACCACAACGATTGAGTCAAACAATCACTTTAATCAGCCTTTAATAATAGATTCCTTTGTCAGAGTCAAAATTGCTGAAACATTGACCATTATAAAGAAGGCCATGAAGTCTCTGTGCCATTGTGGATTTGGGTTGATGGTAGCCACTGGTCCCGTCCAATCAGTAATAGGGATTACACAACCAGCAATGCCCTTATTGTAGGTGTTAAGTGCTGTACTATATATTTCTTGAGTAAAATGAAACCTTGGGCTACCACGCACAGTCACAGTTTTCTAAACACTTTTTTGCTACTCTTTTAGAAAAATACAATTGGTCTGATTCACATTTTAGAAGGACTTAGGTATGGCTGGATCCGCACCTATCTCTCATGTCCAGCCCCACAACCCGTCCCCGTTTTTAGGAGCCTAATGACATTTAACAGTCTTTTGGTACGTATTTTTCTTCTTAAAATGTAATTTTTGTTTAAAAATGAAATATTTAACATTTTATAATTAATTTTTTTAGAAGGAATTTTTAAAAATGTTATGGTTTTTTTCTCTGAGTGTCGATTTTACTAAAATCGACACTCACACCCTCCTTTTTTATTGACCTGAGTTTTGCGCAACTTTGCAGAGAGAGATTTTACAAATCTCTGTATAGTAAATAGAGAGATTTGTATGTTCTGCCTTTTCAAAATTACCATGGTGATTGTAAAAAATGAAGAATCATTGGAAAATTGCCAAAAACACGCCACTCGTTACAAAATTGCCCATTAGTAAATCCAGCTCTAAGAGTACAGACTCTTCTCACTAGGTGTGGTGCTTGGTACCAAGTGAGAGTTGCAAATGTTCTTTGATTAGAGGTTTGTTAGGCACCTGGTAAACATAAATCTATAGATAACCAACAATTAGCACTCCAAGAGCTAGATGTACTAAACTTCGGGGAAGGAAAAGTAGACATATTGCCCATAGAAACCAATCAGATTCTAGCTCTCACTTTCCTATTACATACTAGAGGATGTCAACTAGAATCTGACTAGTTGGTATGGGCAACATTTACACTTTTTCTTTTCTGTAGTTTAGTAAATATAGCCCCAGGTGTTATGAAACTACAACTTCCAGTATACTCCAACATCTTAGACCTAGTTGACACATAGGAATGCATGATGAAACTTTTAGTTTTCAATACATGCAATGTAACCAGATCATTGTATTTATTTATTTATTTTTAACTATAAAATAGGTAAAATGTTTCCCCATATTGCATATTGTCCTCCTCCTGTACTAATTTGTGTATTCCCAATTGTCTTTTGTCCCTTGGTGTTTACTGGCAAAACATGTGTTGTGAAAGATGTGTAACAGTGGCCACATCAGGCCTACAACCCCCTTGAATGATTAGCCCCAATATTTATATTTTCCTGTAAAAAGAAAAAAGAAGAGTAAATATACTTATATGCTTAATTTGTGCTCAGCAAGCGATTCCCTCATTTCACACAACCATTTGGCAACCAAAATATTTGCCTCCTAAGGGTCACCATATTCTTGGGCCATAAATACAAATGCTTCCTTATAACATGATTTTCCACAACACAAAATTAGTCATGTAATATGTAAGCTGCTCTCTTCTCCCTTTGCAGTTTGTAATTTGATCTAGTGACATTACATGTTCATTTTTACTTCAGTTTTATTTATTTATCCATCTGCTTCATTAGAAGGTGCCAGAATTCACAGAAGTCCTGTATGTTCTCTTAAAAGGAGCGATAGCAGTGAAGGCGTTAAACCAGATAAGAGAAAAATGACATTTCTTGTGTGACAAAGACAAGTACAAAATGCTTTTCATGGGAAGACACCTCAGCAAAGAATTTATTTCAATGCTCCCCCTCCCATAACGCTCCTCTTGCTTTCTTCCCCTTTCTAGTCAAAAGCCCAGCTGAAAGCCTTTTCATTCTACTCTCCATATTTCTATCTAAGGGTCCAAGTTCATTTTGTTTTTTCTTTATTTGGCTTGGCGTGTTAAAGCAATCTTTATTTCCCCAGTCTGATTGTGGCAGGGAGCTGCGATGGATAACACCTGCTATTCATACCCTCCCTTTCATCTCCTACTCATCCCCACGCACTTACCTTTCATTCTACTGGGCTCATGAAGATTAGACCGATTGGTTTCTGCTCTGCATAGACAAATATGTCATGCTTTGTTGGCCTTGCAAAGCACTGTCACTGTTATTGTAATGCTCCTGAGGACAGTCAAACCAGTCATTTCTATACTAATTACTAAAAATTAATTAGGTGTTTCATTCCAGAACAGCATTGTTTTGAAGGAGATAGATAGATAGATAGATAGATAGATAGATAGATAGATAGATAGATAGATAGAGACAGTATATGAAAACATTCAACATGATCCAGACTTAATACCGACAGCAAACTTACAAAAGCGGCGTGCATAAGTCAGGTTGTGATAACTCACTGCGCGTGCATGCGGCAGATGTTATTCATCGAAAATCGAGATACGTATGATAGGGCGTGACATCACTACGCACAGCCGATTTTGGTGGGGAGGCATTTAAATTGCACAGTATAGGCAGGGTTAGGCACTTACATATGCCAAGGAATTCCGTACGACCAGAGATACACAAGGAAATGTATGTTAAGGTATGGTTCTAAACACGTAATGCAGTTAAGTTACATACATGAAAGAGGAGCGCCAGGAGGAGTGCAGAATCCTCTGATGTGCATAACTTAGAGTCGCTTGCATATGTATAATGATCTTAAGTTTGGATCAGGCCTATTATGTGTGTTACAAACTGCTATACATATATAGTAACATAGGACAGATGTTCCGCGTGCGTACTTGACATCGTACATAAGTTAGTTACGCATAAAGGGCACATTTACAATGGTAGCCATGTAAATTAGGGGTCAGGGGCGGGGAAACCCCGTTACAACTAGTTGTAAAAACTTAAGGTAGAAATATGGACACTTAAGTGTCCAGATATTCTACCGTTAGTGGGGAGTGCAGGGGGTGTGCACTCCCCACTATGTGCGCGTACGCGTTCCTACGGACCCCCCACATGCACGTAAAACGTGCAGGGTCTGGATCTGGGCCATAGTTGATAAGGTTGAAAAAAGACCATTCCATCAAATTCATCCTATTATGGATCTCCTGCGATCCTTATCTTTTAATTGAAATTGATCCAGATGAAGCAACCTCTAATCTGCTGCAATCTGAAAAAATCCCTGCTGACCCAAGATGACCGTCCTATTTCTCTCTGGATCCATTACTAGCCTTCGTTTTAATTAATGGTTCTGGTAACTCTGCATGCCCCTGTGTGCTAGAAATTTGTGTAACCCTTCCTTAAACATATCAAGTGAATCTGCCATCACAACCTTCCCTGGCAGCGAATTCCATATCTTGACTGCCCTTATTGTAAAGAACCCTTTCTTTTGCTGGTTGTGAAACTTCCTCACCTCTAATATTAGTGGGTGATAATGTGTCCTGTGTACAGTCCTTAGGGTAAAAAGTTCCTATGAAAGGTCTTTGTATTGGCATGAATGTATTAGTATTTGATTCACACTTAAGTAAGTGTGCCGACTTCTGTAAATTATGTATGGAAGTCAGCATAAAAATGCGCAATACCATTATTTCAGTAATAGAGTGCTGTTAGCCGATGCTGCACTCCGTACGGATTAGAGCCCCCTACACAGGGGGAGTTCCCAACCCCCATGCGTAGGAGATACGCATTTGGTGGTGGGCTAATGCATGCAAATCATACAGTAAGGGATTGCCTAGGTTTCTGTGTGGACTACTTAGGGTAGGGGTCCAGCATGCGGATTCGATAGACGCACATAGGAGAGCAGGGGGAGTTCCCTGATTTACTACAATCAGACCTCTGAATCAGAAAATCTGTACGATATCTTCTGCTGCAGAGGGGATTGCCAACAGGACTGCAATATCCGGTCCCATATCTCATCTTAGACGCCTCTTTTTTAAAGTTAACTGACTAATTTTTCCTCATAGCTTCATGACTCCATATCCTTTATCAATTTTGTCACTATTTTCTGAACCCTCTCTAGGTGCAAAATGTCTTTTTAATAAAGTGAAGCCCAGAACTGAACTCTGTATTCAAGATGAAGCCTTACCAATATAGTTGTAAAATTACGCTGTCTATTCTTGCATCTATGCCCTTTTTATGCATGCTAATATTTTATTGGCCTTTGCAACTGCTGCATGACATTGAGCACTATTGTTAAGTCTACTTTCCACGAGCAATCCCAAATCCTTCTCTACTAAAGATTCCCCTGAATTTAATCCATTTAATTTATAGATTGTATATTTGTTTTTGATCCCTAAACAAGCATGCTTGAAAAACCCCATCGTCCATTTGTGCGCACAATCCTCCAGTTTATTGAAGTCTCTCTGTAGAGAAGCTACATCTTTTTCTGACTTGATTACCTTACATAGTTTAGTGTCATCTGCAAAAAATGTAAAGTTTGCTCTCTAAACCATCATCAAGGTCAATAATATATTAAAAAGGAGTGGTCTCAGCACGGAACCTTGAGGTACACCACTTAAAACTTTTGACCAATTAGAAAATGTTCCATTTATCACAGCTCTCTGTTCATTATTCTCCAACCAGTTTTGACCCAAGTACAAATGTTCTTGATCTTGAAGGGCGGCCCGTCCGAAACGCATCGATTGATTACCATAGCAACAGCAGTGACGGCATCAACCCAGGATGGACGGAGCATCAGCTGGCAGTCGAGTCACCTATACACAGCCTGGGACTTCTCACCATCAGGAGGACTCGTTTCCGACATGCTGCAATCCTTTTGGATCGGGGTATAAACTGAACTCTGCCTATTGCAAATTACCATAATGTTTTTATGTGTTTATACTAAATACTATTACTTAGTATACCTTCCAGCTTTTCCCAATCATATTATACTATATCATGTGTAAATATACGGTCTACTTATAGTTATGTGGATATTAAAAGTAACAAGTGTTGACATGACAAAGTTCTCAGTCAAGTGCTTTTGCAGGGGAAACTGATAATATACAGTAGCAGCTACAACATTACTTACAATACATGTAAGATAAGAGAGCACAATATTAAAATGCAGTATCTATTATATAACAATAAAAACAGTAACACACTGACTGCTCATTAAACATTCCGGAGAGCTGCGATTTAAATATACATTGACTGGAAAATGATGGGCACTAAGGGCCTGATTCAAGCTTAAGAAAGCTTTAAGAAGGTATGTATCAGCATATATCTGCACCTATCTTAAAGGTTACTCCCCTGTTACCTTCCCCCTTTTTTTTTTTACGAACCAAGGGCACTAAGTTCCCGTTTGTATTCTCCTTCTTAAGGAGCAGAATACGAATCGTCTCTCCCCTACCCCACCCTCCCTGGCTCCTTAACATACCTACCTCCAACTCTTCTTAAATCTGGCCAGAGGCTTCTTTTTGTGCCTGACCCTGCTTTTCTTCTCTATTCTGGGTATTTGGTGACCATTCTGAGGAAATTTAAAGTGCAACTAATCATCAACTCCAGTTACATCTTGCCATTTAGCATTTTCACTTGACTGGTTGAAGATCACATATGGATATATGTTTACTATACTAGGGATTTATTAGTATTTACCTTCTGTATACTGCAGAGTTGTGATTAATATTTAATTTATTTGTTCTACTAGCCTCCTAAGTGCCAGTTTTTAACACACCAATAGATATATTTATCTTTTCGAACTGGCTGGGATTTCGATTGCTATGCTTCAATGAGTCCCCCACTCCATTCCCTAATTCTTACCCTAACCCACCATCTCCCGCAGCCTGACCCTAAACCTCCCTCTCCTACAGCCTGACCCTAACCCTCCCTCCCCTGCAGCCTGACCCTAACCCGCACAGATAGTTTACTCACCTGTTCCTGGTCTGGCGGAGATGCGGTGGATTGATACTGCAGACAGCGGAGGGATAACGGTAACTGCGAAAGTGAATGGGTGAAGTATGCCAAACTGCATACTCATGCATTCATAAAAAAAAAATAGAAAATCTGCTTTATTCGAAATAGGGACATCCGAAAAGGAACATTAGGATGTCCCAATTTCGGAAAACAGATTTTCTTAGTGGTGATTGACAATGTCAACATACTCAACACTCAGAGAAATTAATTGTATACAGTAACATTCACAAAATATATGTTTATGCCCCTAAATAATTATTAAATTCCATAAAATATGAATCATCATAGCTGTTACATTAGAAATCGTATTTCTGAAATTATGCAAAAAAAATAAAAAAAAACCTTTAGATGCCGCTAACAGGTCCTGTTTCCAAGAATTAGATATCTGCAGGCCACAAAGTCTATTTATAACTTGGGACAGCATATGAAAAGTCTCATCCATGCTGTACCAGGTTATAAATAGATTTCATCAGATCCTTGCTGCTGCTGTGCTCTGTACTCCAGGTGCAGTAGGATTGGATCTTGTCCAATGAGTTACATGGCAATAATAGAATTTATGCCTTAGTGTAGTCATGAATTTACTTCATACTAGATCAATTCTTGATCATTACCCATTAAGGGATTTATTTAATATAATAGTTTCTTATCTGCTACATATATTATTATGATATTAGACACCTTTTTAATATGGCACTATAATCACTTGATTTTGTCCTTTATTTATAATAGCCATTGTAGGCAACTCAGTATAAAACTACTTAACAAAACATTTGCCAATAATTTCATATATATTTGCACTTAATCACTAGTACATCTACTTATTACATCTAGAGAGAAAGAGAGATGATACTAGTTCAGGTTGCTACAGCTTTCATAGAATTTAATACCACAGACCTTCATGGTGGGCTAATTCGCATTCTTGCTTAAAATACACCTCATGAGTGATATAAATTGCAAAGTGCATGCATACCAAATTACCCTAAGATTAGGGTTTATGTGGTGATTCCTTGAATAGTCTCCATGGGAACCCTCATAATGCAAGAATAGAGACACAACATAGTGTGATACTGCTTAAAAAGACTTTACTATAAATAATAAAATGTGCATACCACATATAAGGTATAAAATCGCCTTTTATATAAAAAGTAAGATGTCTTATCTGTGCCATGCGCGTTTTCCTTGCAGCCATCCTGGACTGGTCATCACTGCCATCATGGTTAGATAGCTCCATCCAGCTTCAATTGGTTCAGTTGCTTTCAGAAACATTTAGTTTGGAACAAAGTCTTACTAAAAGTACAGATAAAATAACGTTACAACGCATTTCGTCCTATAGCATATGTTAACTACGTCAGACTTCCTAAAGGGATGCACAGAAAACCTATTCATTTGCTAAACAAAACAAAATCTTTATAAACAAAATTGTGTAATGGACACACAGCCAGCACTTCTTTTGTGTATTAAAAACTTCTTATATATTTATGAGAGCACAACAGATGGAAATAACTGTACTTTGAAGCATATGAATAGCTGCTTAATATTCAAACAACAGCAGATATAAAAAAAAAAAACTCCTCCAAAATATGGAAAATAAATTTAAAAAAAGCATCCAAATGTCATTCATAAATATATTCTTGCACTATGCCTCAGGGATTTTCCCAAATAGAAGGTCACATAATAGTAATGTCCATCATAAAGTGCAAACGGCATCAGGTGAATGACACTGGTCATAAAACATCAAAAAGCCCAGGGAGTTCAATACTGCAAATATCATAAACATGGCTAAACATAAGGCAACATGGCGGGTTTACAAATGCTCACCAACCGACAGCTGTGTCAGACTTCCTGTCATCAGGGTATAGTGGAGCATAAGGGTTCACAGGACAACATACAGATGTGCATCAGCTACTAAAAAGCAATAGGTATCGCTTTGTATTTAAGTGTGGCCAGGCTGTGTTTATACTGTGCAAAGTGTCTCACAACGGGTTCTTTGGAAATTTTTCCTGTTAGTGCAGATCTGATGGCTGACCTATAAAGAGCCATTCTTTCTCTCAGCTGTCTTATAGTTTTGCCAAAATAGTGAAGGCTGCAAAGGCAGGTTATGATGTAAATTAGTGTTCCCCAACCTCGGTCCTCAGGGACCACTAACTGTGCATTTTTTCCAGGTCTCACTGCTGGAGCACAGGTGTGTTCATTACTAACTGACACATTCTAAAAGCTCCACAGGTGCTGCTCATTATATCACTTGTGATTCTTTATGGAAACCTAGAAAATATGGACTGTTAGTGGTCCCTAAGGACTGAGGTTGGGGAACACTGATGTAGATGAAAAATGTTGTAGAACAGGTCAGGTAGTGGTTGATGGTGTATCTCTTGTTTTTATGTGGATGTCCTAATGTAGCATCAGTGGCATAGGGAGAGTGGTACAGGTGGAACAGAAGAAGTGGTGCCGCAGGAGTCCGGCAGCTGTTAAATCTCTAGTAGTCTGCCAGCTACAGATGCACCGATTAGCAATCGCGGAGTCGGCAGACTGTCAGAGATTTAACAGCTACCGGACTACTGCGGCTTTATTGCAGAGCTTCATGCATGTGACATCATGACGTCACAGACATGAATAGAAGAGCAGCGGCGGAGAGTGCAGAAGAACGGTGTAGAACAAAACAGGTAAGTATTCTGTCTACATTCTTTGCACACTCCATAACATAATAAATGTGGGGGCAACACCAGGGGAAATGATGAGGGGAGGAAAAGATGATGAAGGGGTTGATGAAATAATAAAGAGAATGGTGAGGGGGAGGTTATAAGAATGGGTAGATGATAAATGGAGATTGGGAGATGATGAAGAGAATGGGGAGGGGGGCTGATGAAGAGGAGGGGGAAAATGATGAAGTGAATAGAGAAATGATAAAAATAATGGGGAGGAAGAGGTGATGATAAGAATAGGAAGATGATGAATGGAGGGGATGATGAAGAGAATGGGGAGCCTTCCACACCAAACCATGTCTTTATAGCCATTTCATTTGTGCACTGGGGCAGTCAGGTTGGAATAGAAAAGGCCTTCCAAAAACTGTTGCTGTTGGAAGCATAGTATTGTCCAAAATGACTGGGTATGCTGAAGCATTAAGATTACCCTTCATTGGAGATAAGGGGCCAAACCCTGAAAAAACAGCCCCATACCATTATCCCTCCTCCACCAAACTTCACAGTTGGCATAATGCAGTCAAGCAGGTAACGTTCTCCTGGCATCCGCCAAATGCAGACCGATCTGACTGCCAAATAGATAAGCGTGTTTCATCACTCCACGGAACAGGTTTCCACAACTCCACAGTCCAGTGTTGGTGTGCTTTATACCATTCCATCCGATGTTTGGCATTGAATTTGGTGATATGAGGCTTGCATGCAGCTGATCGGCCATGGAAACCCATTCCATAAAGATCCCACAACACAGTTTTTTGCTTACATTAATGCCAGTGGAAGTTTAGAACTATTCAGCTATGGAATCCTAAGAGTGTTGGTAACTTTTATGTATCATGCTAAACAGTAGCAAAAGAAATGGCCGCGCTTCTATCCAACAAATTAAATATGTGCAAGTGTATATATAAATATAGGGGTGCAGCCAAGGACCAAAGTGACCACAATGTAAATACAAGGAACAAAAGAGGTCCGGTGCTCCAAACATACATTAAATAACACTATGTGTCTGCACATAAATAAAAAGGAGGTTTAGTTCACAATATAGCTATCATTGATGGCAGATAAGAGCCATGTGGCTTATCCAGTCTGCCCAGTTATTTATTTAAAGCTATACTGACCCTAGACCCTATTTTACCCTCAATTTAGTTAGAGATTTAGGATATCCTTATATTTATCCCAAGCATGTTTAAACTGTTCTATTGTGTTAGCCTCCACCACCTTAGATGGGAGGCTATTCCCAGCTATCACCATTTAAATGAATTCCCACTTCATCTTAAAAACAGACACATAATACAGACTATATGAACCTGATTCACAGATACGTGTGCATAAAGTACGCAAAAATACACACGTACGTGGCAAGGCAACACCGATTACACTCCCCTCGCATGGACGGATTTTCGGTGACTTATGCGCCCATAGGGCCACCTTAACTCTACGTGTGCAGTTACATGCGTGAGTTCCTTATGTACGGGCATACGTTACTAACCGTGCCCTCAAAAGGCCATTTGAATGGCCCCCTGGCCATTTTCACGTAACTACGCACGTACGGAAGACAACCATGCCCCTCCGTATGTATGTCATTAAGTGTGGTTGAGTAATCCGTGCCTAATAGACTTCATGCCTAAATCCTACGTAATCCGCTCCTAAAAATATGCATGCAAAAACAAGCAAAATCGTGCCTCTGAATCCGGTCCTATATCATTCATGTGTCTCAAGCCTCCCAGTATTCCCATCATATATCTCCATCCCCCCAGTATTCCCAGTCATGTCTCTCCAGTCCTCCAATATTTCCAGTCATATGTTACCAGCCCCCCAGTATTCACCAATATGTGTCCATCCCCTCAGTATCCCCATCATGTGTTTCCATCTCCCCAGTATCTCCATCATGTGTCTTCAGCCCCCCTGTAACCCCATCAGGTCTTCCCAGCCCCTCAGTTTCCCCATCATGTGTCTCCAGCCTCCCCCCAGTACTTACTGAAAAGGCATTGAACATTACATCATTTTGATTACTATTAATCTCTTCTCGTCTTTTTTCAGATCTTCAAAATATATCCCTAAATAATAGTATTCTTCAGGTTAAGCATTAGTAAGTAAAAAATATATGAAAATCAAACAATCAATCCTTATTCAATATTAAGCCAAAAAACAACAACAGTTATCAAATTCTAAGGGCTCATTGACAATTAACAGATATTATTGAGTTCTAAAGACTCAGTTAGACCTTTTGGAGATAAAGGGCCTGATTCAGAGATACGATTTCCACGGCACTTAGGAGCGTATATTTAAGATCTTAGAAAATTCGCATTACTGCGCATGCGTAGTAATTGTGCAACGCCGTCTACGTAGCGGTTAGGAGCGTAAATTCGCTAAGAGCGTAAGTTTGAATCGCACGCAAGCACTTAAGATCTTAAGTGCTGCGAATCTTTAAGATCTTAAGGATTTGCATGGAAATGGGCGGGGGGAGGCAGGGAAATGAGGGAAAGTGGGCGCGGGCTGACACTTAGGGCTGACACTTAAATGAACGCTACAACGTCACTTAAGATCCCAAATGACAGCACAGAGTTAGGGCTAGTCAATGGTGGTCTAAGTTTAAGATCCAGCGCTGTTTGCAAGGGGAGTGACTCTTTATGCAGTGGGCTGGAACCTGCTAAGATCTTAACATTAGATGCGTATATTTGCGATCTTTTCGCAATCGCATCTCTGAATCAGCCCCATAGGGCCTGATCCAGACCTACACTCGGATGCGGTTTTACACTGATCGTAAGCGTAAAAACTGCTATTTGTACTTACTGCGAATGCGTGGGGCAGATATTACGGTCTGAAAATCTTTGCGTATGGGCCTTAATCTTAGTTAATCCGCTTAGTATTACCGATCATGGGGGCGTGCCTGCCATACGAAAGCCGTATCCACGCACAGAGGGCGGGGTGAGGCATTAAAATCTTACAGTATGGGCGTGCTAAGCGCCGTTAATACGCAATGAAGGTATGGACAGCCGCGGGTACGAACACAAAAGTTAGGGTAGGGTTTCCAGAGCGTATGGAAGCTAAACTAGGGGAGTGCCTATTGCCATGCATCGGTGGTACGTTCAGCGATAATACGCTATGCACACCAGCGCAGGTCTGGATCAGGCCCAAAGAATCTAGGGAAAAATCCAAGCCTATCCTTAAAACACCCCAGAGTGTTACTCAGCTTTCCGGTCAGTGCGGCAGGTCTGTGGTGGCCTTTCTGAAGAATGAATGGGTAAAGAAGGCTGATTGGCATACATACCCATTCTCTGACAATTTTTTAGAAAATGGCGGTATTTTGGAAAAAGAGACAGACAAAAATTATATTTCAGCTGTCTCTACTTATAAGAAAAAATCCTTTTAAAAAACTACTACTTCTAAAAAAAAATGTTGCGGTGGCAACTCCCACCGATAATTTTCATACATGTATGACCTCACTAATAATTATTCAAATTACTAAAACCTTGTGTTTCCTTTGCAAACACAAAAAACAGGGACACAAAAATCCTTATATTCCAGATAACATAGTACAATAATAAAAAAAGAGAAAGCCGTTGGGATAATTTAACTTTAAACGATTACACTTTACCAAACAGCTGCTATAATTCATTTCTCTTGTATGTCTAAATGAGGCAAGCATGACTGAGCAGACATTTTGAAAGAAACTTCCTAAAACTACAGTCTTAAAACCTTTACCACTCCCTGGGTCTTAATCGCCCCATCAGACTGCTATTCTTTTTATTTTTCCAACCCTAATGTTTGTGGAGAGAGATGCCCAGAAACAGCAGGAAACAGCATTAATAGAGAAATGTATAGCTTTAAACTTCACTTATGGGGTTGAGAAAGGAGGGGGACCCTATATTATTCTCTTGGCATCTTTGAATGTGCATTTCCCATATAATAAGTGAATAATAATATGGAGTGATTGGTAAGAGTGGCCTTTTCTCCCCTCTCTGCATTTAATAAAATCACAAAATGGCTATCCCAACAGGTGGTCCCTTTCAAAGTCTTAAAACCACAAGAATCGGAACAAAAGAGGCATCCGTACCTAATGTTCAGTGGGATTTAGAAAGCTGTTCTTTCCTTTGTTAATTGTCAGATTTAGCCATGTTCATTGCTGTTGAACCACAAATTCAAGGCATTTTTAATAGACAGTTTTTTGTTCATAAATAGACACTGACTAGCCAGCTCACAGTATTTGTTAGTGCTGGCCGGAAATTAGAGGTTAACAAGACACACGGACATTTAAGAAAAGTGGGAAATCTCAGTATTAGTTTGGATTGTGTGTGTGTTTTTTCTATCTCAATTTTATTGGTGTAGCTGCTTAAAATACTTCTGCCTCTTTATTATAAAATTTGTTTCAACTATAGGGCTGAGAGTTAGTTTTTTTGGAAAGTTGTATGGACTATTTTTAAATGCACTAGTATGTATTTTAGATTTTTAATTGCAAACAAAAGCATTTGCAGATTTTTTTAAAAGAGAAAAATATATAATGTAGTTTAATTTGTATGCAGGATAATTTGTTTGTTCTATTTCCTTGCAAATTGATAAAGCACTTATCAATGTACAACAGACAACAAGACTAGAGATCAGATCAAATGTTTTATGGCGCTTACAGAAGTGCCTCTTCAGCAATGGCTCGTAATACATATCTGTACCATGAACAGCTATATAGAGCAGAACAATAGGTGTTTGGATAAAGATACTAATAGTAGTATAGGTCAACACATTAGATGCATACCAAACTAAAATTGTTTTAATTACATAACAATTTTATGTTTACTGTATCTTTGCAAGATTCATTCCAGCTAATTTTGTTCATGTAAGAAATTATTTTGCGGGACCACAGTTACTTTTCAATGTTTTATGCTACCATGATGTTGATTGACCTAACTGTTGATCAACTAACTTTAAACACGTTAATCAAAATAATACTGGTACAGTTATTTGCAGAATCTGAAGGATGCTTCATGCTTCCAATTCAGCTGATGGTTCCATATCAATAATTAAATCTTTCAGCATTGGTCTTCTAGTAACCATTCCTTACTACCACCTACAAGAATTCTACCATGCTGCAAGTTATTTATAATAAACTCTAACCATGGCTGATCAGACTCACTCACAACTTTCAATTTTTTTAAAAAAAACCATCAGATAATTTATTTATTAGAACCTATCTTACCCCTGTCATGGTTAATGGGTTCTGGGTATTGGGGTCAGGTCCCCAGTTGTGGATGGGGTGGTTGACTAGTTGGGAAGCGAAAATATCAGACTCAGAGAATACACAGGACAACTATGATGTGTAAAGTAGCTGTTAATCACAGGGTTACTGTATGGCACAATCCTTAAGTGCAGGTAAAACATAATAGAAGACAGGGAATAGTCTCTTTTTACTGGGTCACTAAAGTATTAGATAAAGGGGGAGCTGTAGACATACTTTATCTAGATTTTAGCTAGGCTTTTGTCACTGTGCCACATCGCAGACTGTTAAATAAACTGGAAACCTTGGGATTGGATTTAAAGATAGTTGCATAATTAGGATCTTGATTACAGGATAGACAACAGAGGGTTGTAGTAAATGGAATCCCTTCTGGGGATGGTAAGGTAACCAGTGGAGTACCCCAGGGTACTCTGTACTTGGACAAGTGCCATTTAATATCTTTATAGGTGATATTGCCTACGGAATCGAGGAGAATATATGCCTTTTTTGCAGAGGACACAAAGATATGTAACAGGGTAGACACGCCAAAAAATGCAAAATCATGCACTTGGGGCACAAAAAACCCAAAAGCTCAATATATCATTAATGGCGCTCAATTAGAAACTACTGAGGAGGGAAGGGATCTAGGAGTCATATCATATGACTTAAAGGTAGCCAAGCAAAGTAAAGGCCCATACACACTACAGTTTTCTTTAAACAATAATCGGTCTAAACACCCGATGAAGGAGTGTTTTGAACGATATCGTGGATGGATCATGATCGTTGCAAAGTACACAAAATCGTTTAATCGCATCTTTTAAAAAGTTTAATATAAACGATCAAGCCATCCAGTACTGAAGGCTCAACCAAAAATCGTTTGTAGTGTGTATGCAGGCTGATAAAAATGCCAATAAAAATGTTCTGTAATGTCGTCCATCGTTTAAAAAAACTGTAGTGTGTATGGGGCTTAACAAAGCAATGAGAAAGGCATGTCAGACGCTTGGTTGCATAGGGAGGGGAATTGTTAGCAAAATGAGAGAAGTAGTGATGCCCCTTTATAGATCGTTGGCACGACCTCACCTAGAATACTGTGTTCAGTGCTGGAGGCCATATCTCCAGAAAGACATAAATACATTAAAGACGGTGCTAAGAAGAGCAACTAAAATGGTCCATGGCCTGTGTCACACAACATACCAAGAAAGGCTAGAGGAACTAAACATGTATAACTTGCAGCAGAGAAGGAAGAGGGGGGATATGATAGCAGCTTTCACATATATCAAGGGTTGTGACCGGTTAGAGGAGGGTGACATTTTTTAGAGGAAGAGGTGTAATAGGACATGAGAGCATGAATATAAATTGGAGGTTGGTAGATTCAGAGGAAATGTGCGGAAAAATTAGTTCACTGAAAGGGTGATATATAAGTTGAATAGCCTCCCATCTGAGGTGGTTGAGCCTAACATAGTAGAACAGTTTAAACATGCTTGGGATAAAAAGAAGGATATCCTAAATCTCAAACTAAATAGAGGATAAATACGGTCTAGGGTCAGTATAGTTTTAAATAAACAACTAGGCAGACTGGATGGGCCATGCGGTTCTTATCTGCCATCACTTTCTATGTTTCTGATGCAACTGTAGGCAAAATCCACAAAGCAGTTGCGCAGGGTAAAGCTGGCCATACACTAGAGCGATTATTGAAAATCGCATGGATTCGGCGATCATCTTGCCGATTTTTCCGCTGCATGGTCAAAAAATATCAGCACAATACATTACATAACTTGCATACAATTATCGTTCAAAAGGTAAAAAAAAAAACGCAGATTTTTGGTCTTGTTTTGTCGGGTGTAAAATATCGGTTTTGCCTATACACAATATGACAATTTTATTTTATCATCCGATTTTCTTTGTAAATTTACATAAAGGGCAGTCGTTACCATGTGGGTGTGAGTGACGCATACGATAGGAAGTATAAATATAACTTCCTGTGCCAACTAGCTCTTTGTTTGCTATTTGTTCTTTTGCTGGCAAAATGGATGAGAATACGAAAGGTCTTGAAATGTCAAACGTCAAGATGTACAACAACTCCATGGCGCACAGCTTATGATGCACAAGGCGCTTCGTTAAATGTCACAGTTCATCTGCATAAGCACGCCTCCACTTCACGATTGTTACACTCTGCAGGTTCATCCTGGCAGAGTGAGTTTTAATTTCTTGCCAAGTTCTGTGTTTCTGATTTTCTCCCAGCTGCAGGTTAATTGTCCCTGGAGGTGTGTCTGGCTTCCACAGCTATTGGGGGAGTGTTCTTTAAATAGCCTCCAGTGTAAGTAGCATGTGCTGGTCATAGCTTCTAGTTCCTAGTGTCTCTGTGCCAGTTTCTTTCCTCCTCTTACCTTGTGCTACTTTGCTTCTTGCTTTCTTGAGTGCCCCAGTTCTGTCCTTGCCTGGTACCTTGCCTCATACCTTGTGTCTCCTTTCCCTCCATCTCCCACCTTGCTGTTGAGTCCCATTTGTATTTACCTAGCTTATCCTGCCTGACTGTTTCCGATAACCCCTTATGGGTCTCCGCTGTTTGCTTGTGTGTGTGATTGCCCTGGTTATTTTAGTCTGTCTTGTCAGTCCCGTCTGTTCCTTCCTAGTCTGCCGTGTCTGTTCAGTGTTTTGTGTAGTTTGTTTCAGGTCAGACTCTGCTGGCTGTCTCCTCCCACTCCTCTGTCTAGCACTCACCTGTCTGACTTTCTCTGTGCTTTTTCTGCCCTTCCTCCGTCCTCCTCCCTGGTGTAGCGTGCATCTGAGTTGTACCTTGTCTGTCTGGTCTGTATTGGGTTCAGTGCTCGTGTCATCTGCCTGTCCCTCTGAGTTTTACCACTGTTGCAGATTGTGTCATCTACTCTCCAGTGTGTCTCTGCACCTACTACCATCACTTACCACTGTTGCAGTTAATATCACCTACTCTCCAGTGTCAGGTCTCTGCACCTACTACCACCACTTACCACTGTACCTGTCTCAAGCTAGTTGTTGGTTCTCCTAGTGCAGTGTAGGGACTTATACGCGCCCAGGAGTGGGTGAAGCCCACCCGTGAGATTGGTAGTTTTTGTGCAGGGTCAGCCGCCGGATATCAGGTTAGGTCCTAGCTCTTGTTTGCAGTTCACGGTACATTATCTTTTCCGGTATTCATAACAACGATAAATTTATCGCCAAAGAACTCACGATTATCGTTCAATGTCCATACACTACGCGATTTTTCAAAAAATCTCCTGCTATTTATCGTTTTAAATCAAACATGTCAAAAGATCCAATAATCGTTCAGAAGCCCTTTTTGGACGATTATTGGATTCTCGTCCGAAAAATGGTTACCATACATTAGCGCCATAATTTGGCCCCTTACGCGATAATTGAAGGATCGGCCCGATAATCGCTCTAGTGTATGGCCAGCTTAAGAGTAACAGTGGCAATGGTAAATCTGAATCATAAAGACAACTGTAAGTCAAAGTCCACAAGCAGTGTAAGGTATGAACAGCAGTAGCAATTGTAAGTCAAAGTAAAATCTACAGAAGCAGAGCCGAGTCAGAGGTTTGCAAAAGCAATAACAAACAGCATCACAGAGGCAAATGCAAGTCCACAGCAGTTTCACAGAATATCTGGACACAGGCGCAGCAACAACTTGCAAGATATTTTTTAAGTAACCTATGCAGATTGTATGGTCAGTTGAATATGCAGGACTGGCAGAGTTAATAACCAGACTTTTAGTTTGCAGGACTCATGGATGTAATGAGCAGACCTGTAGTTTGCAGGGTTTGTGGATTTAACAAGCAGACCTGGAATTTGCAGGACAACCAGGAGTTGTAACAGGTCTCTAGCACAAACTACTCCATTGCAAGATTCTGAGCTTTTCTGCAATCTGCTGAGTGATGGGACCCAACAGGAACGTGCAAGATATGGTATAATTCAGAGTGGCAGAATACAAGTGAGACTTGTTTGCAGGATACTTGTTTTTCTGGCCGTGAGAGGACTGTGGAGCAGCATTAAATAGAGCACACGGATTGTTTACTGGGAGCAGATGACTGTGAGTTTTGCAGCCTGGTTGGACAGAATGTACCAGCTTAGCTATTCCAATATGGAGGCACAAATGTCAAGCACAGAGAGGTCACGAAGTGACCATGGGGATGGACCGTTACAGGATGACAGACATTCAGGAGCTAAGTGCTGGGTGGCAATAATGCAGGCAGCAACTAACTGGGTAAAAGTGTTTGGTACCGCGATTTGTGACAACTCCCACCTATACTACACACAATAGTGCACAATTACAACTGTCCGAGTCTGAGCAACACTTGCTCATCTTTTTTTTGCTGTGCTCTCTTCTAAACAGAGTATGGGTGGTTTCATCAGCAGGTTTCCTCTTAGCTTTTTTTTCCAGTTTCTAATTGTATACAGGTCCTGTCCATTGCTAGATATTTAATCTAAAAAGTGATGATGGTGATATAAGGATGATACTAATAACAGTGATTAAGCTTTTTCTGTTTTGCCTGAACAACTTAGATTAAAGTTCAATTGTTTAGAATGATCACTTGTGGAGCAGCAGTTTTGTTACAATTATATTAGCCTAACAAATTCACTCGTGTTTAACAAAAATTGGCTTAATTAGCCAAGAATCCCTGATAATCAGCCTGTTAGCTGAAAAAAAATGTAAATTTTTTTTTGTTTGTTTACCATCCCTTTCCAGCCACTAAAAGCTAGTGTTTCAAAAGGAAGTTATAATGGGGCAGACCCAGACTTCTGAATCTTAATTTAGGTGTCTTAGTAGAATTGCAGCAGTATTTCCATGCTGAGCTTATATATCTATGAATCTATAATATTTTACAGTCGTTAAGCATTCCCACTCATCCAGAGAGAAGAATAAAGCTGGCCACACGCTAGAGCGATTATCGGCCCAAACGCACAATTATTGTGGATTGGGCCAAATATCGCTCTAGTGTATGGTGCAGATTTTTTTCTAAACGACCATAAAACCTTCCAAGAACGCTAGGGTCTGATTATCTTTTGGAATTCTTGAATGATAATAGGACCCTAGCTGCGATTTTTGGAGGTACCTAGTTCTCTGCCCTCTCTCCCTCTATGTAAAATGACTGCTGGACAGACATTTAACACAGAAGGAGAGAGGGCAGAGCGCTTCAGAGCCCCACGCACTGACAGGCTGCAGTGCTGTGTCCTCTCTCCCTCTGTCTGGGTATACAGCGCTGTATACCCAGACCAGAGGGAGAGAGGACACCACGCAGCAGTCTGTCAGTGTGATTTTTTTCCCCATTTATAATTTTTATTTTGCAGCCAAGCAATAAGCTGGCTACATGGGTCTCATGTCAAGATTGACAGGAGACCCAGCCAATCAGAGAGAGACTGCAGCCAGCCAATAGGCAGGCTCTCCAGCAGAGATTATCACCCCCCAGCCTCTTCTAGTGTATGGTGCCGATATCGAGACCTTTCCCCAGGTGAAAATCATCTTGTTTATCGGCAGCCACGCGCTGGGAGCAATAATCGCTCTTGTGTGGCCAGCTTTATTCTTCCAACATAGAGGCTTGGTGGAGGAGCTCACAGTTAGACATTCTCATGAATTACTGTGCACTTGAATAGAAAAACCTAGGGTAGCCTGTCAGAAGTTCATCTGTGAGTGGAAGTTGCACAGGTGTCTAGTTAGCTCAGCCCAGTGTTTGAGAATATTTGCAAACCTTGTGCTCTGCAATTGCAACAAAATCAGGTATATTTCCACAACATTCTTTACTAATTGCCTTAATGTTTAAATGAACTTCACTTCATTTAAATGTCTGCTTTACCACTAGGGTACTATTAATGTGTGTACCACATTGAGGAAGGTGAGGAATCTCAGTATGGGGCTCAACTACAAGCTTAGCTGTAAACTGAGTGTCACAAAACATGGTACCTTTAAGGTCAGATGCAGCCTATGTTTGGTTTTTGCTGGCCACACTGGCTTTAGACGTCCAGCGCGGTCTGATTTCTCCTGAATCCCTGGCCTTTCCTGGATGGCCTGTAATCCATAGCTGTTTACCATGTTCTGTTAGAGTGTAGTCATACTGAAAGTAGTCATGTGACTGCCCAGCTCCAATCAGGCGCTTCCAGTTTCCTCCATGCCTCCCAGTCAGCCTATGGGCTTAAAGAACTCACTATTTAAATCACTGGGACAGATCCACCTGTGCCAGTGCAACAAGTACAACGTAACTGAGTCACCATATGTATTCTAAGTATCCCTAGTGTCTCTTCACGGTCTATCACGTGATCATTGCCGGTACCAGCAACAAGCGCGCATGCAGTTCCCATCTATCGCTTTGCACTACAAGCTTTAGCAATACCATCTGCAAGTGTGTGTGCAGTTCACATATACTGCCCTGCACTACAAACTCCAGCATCTTCAAACCCATCGCAGTCTGTACTGCTCAATGGGGCTGATTCAGAGATGCACTTAGACCTTTTTATTTAGGTGCAAGTGTACAGCTCACCTAAACCATATTGCAAAGTAAGGGGTGTTAATTAATTTAAAATCATTTGCATGCAGGAAAAATACTTTACAGAACTAAAATACTGCATAGCTTTATGTTTAATCTATAAAATTAGAAACTTCACCTCTTAAATATAATTTTGCTTTAACAATTAAAATTTGCCTCCCCTTACAGTCCAGCATGGTATTGCTCAGGTCTACACTTGCACCTAGAAAAAGGTGTAAGTGCAGCTCTGAATCCGGGCCTTCACCTCTCAATTCTAATTCTTCTTTCACAATTTAAATTTGCCTCCCCTTGCAACTTGCACCTTAAAAAAAAAAGGTGTAAGTGCAACTCTGAATCAGCCCCTATATTTTTTCCTCGTGGTAGACCTCTCAAGGTTCTATGTTCCTCACTCGCCACTTCCTTGTGCTCCAGCAAATGCGCAAACCCTACATCATTCATTTAGAGCAGTGCTCCGCAACCAGTGTGCTAGCAAGTTACTGAGTGTGCCGCGGGCCCGCCATTCCCCCGGCTTGGCCGCTATAATTAAAATGTAAAAAATAAAAAAAATGTACCTTCCGGCGGCGACACCAGTCTTCCTAATTCCCCTCGCGTCTCCACCTTAATGCGTGTCGGCCGGGCATGATGTCATCACGCCGGCATCCATAGTGAGTTGTGCGAGGAGAGGAGCTCAGGGGGAGTCAGAAGAAAGAAAAGATAGAAGAGAAAACAGAAGATTACAGAATAAAGAAGAGCAAATAAAAGGTAAGCAAAGGAGAAGAGGGGACACAGTGTGTGTGATGAAGTGGTAAAGTGTGTGTGTATGATGAAGGGCCACAGCGTGTGTGTATAATGAAGGGGCACAGTGTGTGAGGAAGGGGTAACAGTTGAAGGAGGCACAGTGTGTGTGTGTGTATGATGAACGTGTGTGCGTGTATGATGAAGGGGCACAGTCTTTGTTTGTGTGTGTGTGTGTGTGTGTGTGTGATGAAGGGGCAACAGTTGAAGGGGGCACAGTGTGTGTGTATCTATGAGGAAGGGACACTGTGTGTGCGCGTGTG
>WWET01002206.1:55755-69120 GCA_011038615.1 Limnodynastes dumerilii
GCACAGTCTTTGTTTGTGTGTGTGTGTGTGTGTGTGTGTAGAAGGGGTAACAGTTGAAGGGGCACAGTGTGTGCAATATGAAGGGGTACAATGTGTGAAGAAGGGACACAGTGTATGATGAAGGGTCACAGAATATGATGAAAGTTATAAGAAAAAAAATGCTATTGGTGTGCCGCGGAATACTGGGAAGGGCTTAGGTGTGGAGAGGGTGAAAAAAGGTTGAGGAGCACTGATTTAGAGAATGGCAATCTCTTGCTTTTTGTGCCTGGGCTTTTGGAACATATGTAGAAAGGAAGGGCCAGTTAAAAGTTACTATCAGGATTTTCTAGGTGAAAGAAGGGCACTTCAGGTTTTACTAAATCAGTGTAGCTTTAAACATGCATAAATTTATTGCTACTACCATACAATCACTTTTTTGCTAATATACTTTAACTACAGAATATTATTAGAGAACAGGTCAACTCAATTTGAGATCCTACACATCCCAGTAAAAATAAATAGACTTGCCTGCTGTGAGTTTGTGCATAGCAGAAAACGTTTTGGCTCTTAGCTTTGTTAATATGGTGGCATAATCTGTCAATGACTCAGTTAATGTTTAAGATAGAATGTAACACTTGAAATAATTTGGATACAGTTGATTGACAGTTACAAAATAAGTGAAGCAAGATATATATGATCATTTGATTAACACAGTTGAGATGACCTAAGAAATATCTGAAATGTATATTACAACATTACTAAGTGACTATAGTATGTACACAGACATGATTATAATTCCATGTCTAAACCAAGTTTAGTACATTTTCGGTACAACTTTGAATAGCAATTTGGATACTGGACAATAAATATATAGCATAAAACAGACCTGGCAGACCTGTGTCTCTCCAAGTGTTCTGAAACTAAGACCCGCAGCAAGCTTTATCAGGTATCAGCCATGATGGGACTGGTAGCTTCACAAAACCTGGAGAGCCACAGGTTGGCCAGACCTGGCGTAGAAAAGTGGCATTTTGGAAATAAATTTAACATAACTGAAAAGTTCCAAATTGGCCTTCTTTCACATCTGCTCATGTCTTATTTGCTGCATTGTTGGTGCAAATCAATGTCTACAAATAGAATACTATAATGTCAGAGTATATCCATCACCTGTAAGCATAATTTAATTTTGGATCTCTAAAGTACCATCATGTCACTGTGTGGCTTAAAATCCCTGGCTTTATGGTCAAATCTCTAACCATGACACTGCAGAGGTAAAGCTGGGACTAAGAAAGTATACAGGTGTTGGAGAAGTCTCTACTTGCCTGATAACAGCTGCTACTCTTTCTATGTTGGCTTTCTTTCTCTCTCAAACGCAAATGGTCTGGGCACTTTCACAACGCTGCTAACAATTGGTACTTAACAGTGGCTGCTAATTAGCAATAACGCTTATGGCCATTGCAAGTGTATGTGAATGAATGACAAAAAGTAATATCAAGTGAGATTAAGCCTCTTGTAGAAAAACAATGCTTCTATACACAGACAATGTAATAAAAATATAAAACAGCAAAAAAAAAAAAAAGATATTTAAAAATGGGGGAAGAATAGTGTCCATTTAAAATCGCTTTATGATAGAATACTTATAGTTTCACCTTAATTATATCACTGAATTAAAATGGTAAGGTAGTACGGTATAAATAATATTTCATCAAAAAAATATTGATATTTTTGAAGCACAGAGTCTTTTAAACTAGGTTGTAAGCCTTGCTTCTCCCACATGAATAGCTCATGGACTTAGGAGTAGCACACCTGGGGATGCTTATTAAATGCAAGAGTTCAAAGAACTGAAAATATTTATAAATTGTATATATCAATCTTACCAACAGAAAAAAAAAAATCCCAATGACCTATTTCAGTATAAAAGGGACAAAATACCATTCAGTTACTTGGAAACATGATTTTGCAGCACAATACATGTTAAAGCTGTAATCCCACATAAAAAGATGTTTTATTTGAATATCAAGTACCCTTTAAGTATTCATCTAATTTGTTTAGCTGTTATTTTACAAATCTATCATGTAAAACATGACTCTGAAGGCTACTAATATGGCTGCTGATGAGGGTCACAACTCTGAGGGAAGATGGGGATTTTACATTACACAGAACTCAGAGGGTGGTTGTAAACTTCTCTGCTGATCATGCGACTGTGGTTCTCATGACTTTCTGCGACACTGCTAAAAAAAGAAATCATTAAGAGTAAATGAAGAAGCAATCATTTTTTTTTGCATTAAGACTTCTACTTTAATTGGAAAGCATTCCCCTTGCTTTCTTCAGAGATAGACACACATTGATCTATGTAGTATTCCGAAAAACCTTAATAAATGGAGAAGAAAATACATGTAAAAGATTCAAACCCAGAATTTATCGATATTTCGGAAAACTCTGGCTCATTAAATATTGCCGTCCCCTGAAAAGACCATTCAATGCCGCCTAGGTCTTAAGAATTGTATAAAGATGCTAAATTTCTTGAATGATCTATAATTCTACCCGTGTAGCTATTTGGAGATTTGAAGCAACAATCCAGGAGTGCGATGTAAGTTTTGCTCCTGACTCCTGAATGGCTCCAGACAATCACCCACACATGAAATTGGTGCCCAGCCAGGGTTGTACAGACATATAGGATTCAATCCTTCTGTTTATTCATTACCAAGATTAATGAAGCAATCATAGTAAACAAAGACACCTAAACTTAGCTATACATATAACAGAGAGGAAAACCAGAAACCAGTCCACAAAATGAGTTTTATTCTATTAAAACTAGCACTATATATACAGAAAATGTCACATTGAAACAAAGCTGCCTCTAAAGTTGTTATCTATAATTGGTTTAATAAAACTAAACAAATATATTCATTAATAATCCAGGAAAGATACAAGAATCCACATTTTTTTTACCTCATTAAGTCTAGAATAATCCATGTAATGTTAAAGATATGTGTATCTACTGATGAAGAGGTAATGTCTTCTTTTGGGAAGAGCATTCCATTATACTGTATGTACATTTTCTCAGCATGTGGCTCTGATCACAAAGCCAAATCTTACAAATATTTTAATCCATCAAAGTGCAAAGGATGCATAAGCAACCAGTGGCACCCCAGGTGTTGTGAAATCGCTGCAACAAGCAGGCTATCAAGCTATTCTGTAGGTGCATTCTGGGACACCTGGAAGGCCACAGAATGCCTATGCCTGTACAGTAATATTTACAAGAAAGTGGCCAAGGAAAAGGACTTTATCCCTTTATTTCTTTACTTTGTGAAAAATATTAGTATTGATTGCCGCCGTTGCGATTTCCTGCTGTGAGGGCTTGCATTGCTTTTCGGCTCTTCCTATTTCGAATGAGAGCCCTTTCAGATCTATGGGGAGGGGGGGAGGGACTTAGGGTTAGGCTGTGTGTGTGTGGGGGGACACTTAGGGAGCGGGTTTGGGGAAACAGCTATCAGAGCACTGTGTTCGGAACTGGCTAGGATATAGGAATAGGGCCATTCCACACTAAATTGCTGCTTTGTTACATTATCACAGTTATTTTAGGGTATATGTCCTACTAAACATATTCTTCTGGCTAAGAAATCTCATTAAGAGGAGGACAAATTAGCTTGAATCCTTCTGTTGCAGTCTTTTAAAAAGCAAAATATGTTCCCATTGTATTATTTATATTGGAAAATATTAGTATCTCCCAATCATATTCTAGAGGGCCATTGTAATACATTTTGCTCCAAAAATAAGTTCAGGTCCTCAATGTCAATCATGATTATACGCTTCAATCCTTCCACAATACAACAGTCTGAGGTGTGAGCCTGCCAACGGCTGAGGTCACTGGGAATTCAGTCAGTTCATTAATGGTGGATAAAGATAGAGCAGACAAAGGTGTCACAGTTAAGCCAGGACAATAGCAGTGATGTCAGAGACATTGTAATATTGTGTCTGCTCTAGAGAGTCCTCTTGCTTTTCTGTATAAGTGTCTGTCGGAGTGCATTAATCTTCTGATCAAGCTCTACCAATGAGTAGCTCTGCAATATGTAAAATAAAGAAAACACTTTCAGGCATATAAAAACAAAAGATGAGAAAGTAAGAACAATTGATATTTTACCATAATTTACACTGGTGGCTTTTAGTCAGTAAAAGCCCCATCAGATACTCTTCTCACTTCAAAATGTCTATTATAGAAACCACTAATACATATATTACACACAGTATACTGCATTTCTAGGGAGTAATCCACGAATGATAAAGCTGGTTGCAAGTTATGGCTATAGATCCTTGTGTTTGCTTGGACCCTAGTTCTGTTTACATATGTCCATCCTAATGCCAACAATGTACATAACATGTGCCTCTGAACATCAATCCCCCAACCCCTAGAGATTGTAGGACACGGGTTTGAATATACATGAGATTGCATGCTACATAAAGCCCTGTATACTTATTATAACCCGATGACGTGACCACAAGAATTTTCTAGGTATAATAGGGCCAAAGTGGTATCAGTTTGTGTATTTCTTGTATACTGCTCTATTAAAGTGCCCTTAAATGGTCCTGTGGAGTACAGCCGATTCAACAAATAGGAGAAGATGAGAAGCAATAGACAGAGTATTCCTGGGGCAAACCTATTTATACTTAAAACAACTGTAAATGGAGCAGTCTCTATTTTTCCAGAAATCACTAATTTTCTTGTTTATCTTTCATACAACATTTATAATTTCACCTTTTATAGTGCAGGTTCTGAACCAAAAACAGAAATGTAAATCAACTTATACTGTATTATATTCAAGGTTACCTGGGAGGCTTGAACTTTCCTTCGCTTACTTGATACATTCTGAAATTTAGATTAAACAGATACATTAGTTCATTAATGTGCTCTAAACACATACAATATGCTGATAAAGTGTGTGATTCTCAGATGTGTGCACATGGCGGCTTATTCCATATTTTGCATTTTTTCCCCGTGAATGTGCACACATAAGGAGTGAGTAACTCTGTTGCATGGTACCTTGCGATTGAAGGGGAAAATAGCTTGTTTAGCGGTTTATATCCTAAGAAAAGCTCAAGAATACACAACTGTGACTGCTTTAGACGTATCAGTCTCACACCTGCTTGACACACATATCCACTTTTCCTTTCCCACAGCTTAGTAAATCTATCAGATTTAACCTAGGATTATTGTGCATTTACACAAAATATAATACAGAGAAACAAAAATAGTAAAAGAATGAAGCAAAAACAAACAAAGAGGAATAATGTGTTCTTGGAGGGGTTTACAGAGCTCAACCAACAAAAAAACAAAACAAAAACAACATGTTGCATGCAGGGGAAGCAAATTTAAAAAAGTGCAAACAGAATGAGCTGAGGCGCGATGTTTTGAGGCTTAACTCTAATTTAAGCTTAAAAATAAAGCTGATCAGTGTTTATGTGCAATAAGTTACGTTAGATATTATTTTCCCTTTGAACAATTTTTTTTAAATTAGATTTCACTCCTCATTTATGTCTAACTCTGGATCAGCCGCTATTCTCAGTGTGCTCACATGGATTTTTTTCAACGTGCTTTGCTTTTCTCAACAAATAAAATCAGACCATACTTTTAATTAGCTTCTGTTGTCAACGACGGGAAGGGCCCAATCACCATGCATACAAGATACACCTGGTGGGTTGGCATAGGAATGGCCAACCCACCAGGTTCCAAAGTCCTTATATACAATCCTCTGTACATGGCCTTCCGCATACGAAAACTTAAAGGTAAGGAGTGCAGGGGGTGTGCCCTCCACTAGCAAGTACGGATTATAGGACAGCAAATACCATACATTAGCCTCCATTGCGGATGCTAACATAAGGAATCTTCTATTACTACTGTATTCAGCCCCATGTCTCATGCCTTAGTAAGGAATATTGCATTTCTTATTCAGAAAATATGGGACAAATGCCTTGGCTTCATGTAACAAATTTTGAGAACAGGATTACAAAATATAAAACATTAAAATAAATCTGAATCACATTGTTCGAGTTTTAGACATGCCAGCTTACAATGCGATAACAATGTAGATGATTATAGGACTCAAACTAACGGCATGCTACAGCAACTAACAATTTCTTATCTATCGTGTCGTCCTTGTCTGCCATCAGCAGCAGGAGTCAGAACATCACGTCCCAGCAGCATACAGTAATGTGGAATCAATCTGACACTGGGAATGATTGCAGTTTTAGGGATAAAAAGCAACCTACAGCATTAGAAACTTTATTGGTTAAATAAGGAATGTAGCTGAATGTGACATGCAAACACAACTAACTTTCCTTACTATATCATTTTCTATGTATATTAGAGAGTGGCATTAAAACTCACACTGGCCACTTTATTAGTAGGGAGTACTCCGTTTACTCCTAGGGCTAGATTTACTAAACTGCAGCAAAGGAAAAGTGAGGATGTTGCCCATAGCAACCAATCAGATTCTAGCTCTCACTTTTCCTATTACATACTAGAGAATGTCAGCTAGCATGCAGGCAGACAAGCTGCCAAACTCAATGCAGCTCTGTGACATTACACAATGCACAAGTTCCAGCCAGAAAACTATAACGTTTACTGGAAATGGCGGCTAGTATTTATGTGAGTGCATCAGCCTTAATGCAAATGCACTGAGCTATATCCTAAAATGATTTCAGGAAAAATAAAGAAATATTTTATACTTATTAAATGCTCCGGCAGCAATTCTATAGCTTTTAGATTGCATTTTAAGCATAAAATCCTGATGCAATGGTTTAAAACAGGTACCCGAGTGCCAGACCCTTGGACTTGACCAACACATGGTCAAATACATGACCTAATGCTGGTTCAAATGTTTTTATGTAAATCAAGCTTATTTCAGTCTGCTTTTGGATCTTGATAGGGGTCCAAATGCATGAACACACCCTTACTTTACACTGACTATGTGCCTCCAACCCATCCCTCCCATGGAATGCCCTTTAGAACACATGCGGGTGCAGCACAAGTTGGATTTGAGTCTGGATCGACTACAATTCTACATCATTTGTGAGCATGCACAGTGCAAAATCATGCTGAGACTGCATGACTGGAAGTACGTTCCCTTCTGGATCAGCCCCTGGTGACAAGTGCGGCTTTGTACCCCATCAGGAGATGGAAAAATAAAAAACAATCTGGCATAAGGGGATGAACATGTTAAGCAAATACTCTTCAGTAAACAGTGGCATCTAAAGAACACTCAATGCATTTTAATGCACCAAATTCCATTAATAAAAACACATCAAAAAAGTTACAAACACAGTTCACACACCACAATACCAACATCCTATCTAGTGAACCAGCATTACTATATATACATACATATATATATATATAAAAATATGGATGTGTGTATGTTCCAGCATAACTCTGGAAAGCCTGGAGCAATTTACACCAAACTTGGTACACATATGACTTACAATCTGGAAGAACATGCTGTAGGGGTAAGACAGCCCTAGGGGTGGGGGTGGGAAGGGGGTGACATGCTCCCATAGAAATCAAAGGCTCTCATAGGACAGCATGGCCCCATAGGATAGAATGGCAGGGGAACTTTTCGCCTCCCCAGAATCACCCCTAGGAGGCAGCCATGATGCCCCCGCATCACCCGAGCTCCCGGATGAGGCAACAACGGGCTTCGAACTTTTCAGCCACCCCGCACACTCGGGGAGGCAACTCTGACGCAGCCGCGTGACTTTCGCTCCGAGATGACGAAAGAAGGGTTTTTGAGGGTTCGAATTAAGATTAGGGTTCAGAAATAGGGTTCGAAATGAGGGTTCATGCTCGGAATTAGGGTTCGGAATAGAAACTCGGGCAACGCCAGGCACTTCTGCTAGCACAAGATACAAATCAGTCACCACCCAGTCCTAAATGCTATTTAAGTTTCAGCTTTCAAACTACTAGTATGCATAACACAACCCTACCTCCTGCATGGTCTGGAACTGGAGTCGGGGAAAGGATAATAACTGTACAAGATCCGCTTTTACATCATTATATTACACCTAAAACAGTATTCTCTCTTTTTTGAAAAGTTGCAATGTACCTCTAACTAAAAAAAATAGGTCCCTGCGAAAACCTCAATATAACTCACCATAGACTGGAAATACTCTGGGGAAATGCCTTCTAATTCCAAGATCTTGTCTTCTAGCTTTTTAATTCTCTGGTAAATGTCTTTTGGAACAGGTCTTCCTGGTTTTGTTACATATCACATGGTAAAAAGACATTGAAACATTATAAATTGCTTATCATAATCAGATGATCAAAAGCAGAACACTTCTATCTAAATAAAGACGGTATATGTAAATACAGTTTACAGCATGTACATAAGACATATAATATCCAACATATAATGGAACCTTAAAAAAAAATTGCATAGAAAACAATGATTACATAGATTTTCAGCTATATATGTAATTTCGTTTAACCTCAAAAAGGCTTTTCATGACTTTAATATGGCAAATTTAAGTTATAAACAAGCAGCTTGTGGCAAGTAAAAAACTTACAGCTAAACATTAAAAGATTATTTCAAGACATTTAAGTTTCTGTCTCCAGGAAAATTGCATAGAAACAGTATTGTGGCACTTAGACAATAAGTTAAAGTCAAGCTTCTCAGCTTGTGTTATTAGCACATCAGACAAACTCCTAACGGTGTACTTTATTAGTAAAAGTGGTGCTTATTAGACAATTCCAGACATAAGGTGGTTCCTAATATACATTTACAGACATAAGGGGTGCTCTGGAAACACTTTCAGAGCTTATCATTTAGGATGACAATCTCCTAGAGATAAGAGTTTAAGAATAAAAGTGACTTGGGTTATGATGACAGTCACAAGTTATTATTATATTCATTATAAAGCACTGACAGAATTTAATCTACACTGAAAAAAATGAATATTTATACATTGCTTTTAAATTACAACCAGATCTTTAAGTAATACAAAAATTAAAAACCTGGTTTAACAGATTTATTTGTTAATGTTTACAGAGAAATTATTATGATTTAAATATCTATCTATATTACGGGCAGAGAATAATATGATTTACATTTAAAAAAAAAACACTAAATATTTGGGAGTAATTTTGACTCTAAATGGACACTATCTTACAAATGGCCTGATTTCAGGTGTGCGATGAACAGACACATGATAATCTGAACACTGCAAACCCAGGATATCCACATATTCATGATATCTCTAAGCTAAACCCTTCTCATTGCATGGACAGACTTTCAATAGCCATATTGTCTAAATTAACTTTTTCAACTCCTGCAAATGTATAATGTTGGCAGTTAGAAATTGTGGGGAGTGTCGGCACACCAATACTGTACATTATAATACCAAATCCCTCTCTCTTTTCGAGGACACTACTTCTCCCCTATCAGAAGTGTCACTGCTCCTAATTCTGGATAAAGCAGAATTTGTCTCAATCGGAAAGCACAAATGTGTGCACAGAACTTGACAGCAAATCAAATAATGAACCCCTGGATCTACTGAATTTATAATTCCAAAACAATTTATAGGGAACCACATCATTATTCTGCTGTGATAAAAATATATTACATGTCAACCGCACTGGAGACTGATTCTGAGAGCTATAGTACAATGAAAAGTTACTGTTTTTAAAAGCATTTTAAAAGTAGTCTACAAACCTATGGTCTGAACAAATAGTAACACACATAAAAATGGAGAGCAATTGTAAACCATTACTACCTGACTTAAGAGAGAGATGACATTCAATATTCTGGAGCCTCTCTTCCACTGCTTGGCTCCCACAGTCCCGTGGCAGTGCATGTGCTCTTGAACTGGAGGCTGAGACACCAGGTACAGTTTGAGGCCCATAAGCATTCAAGACCCTAGAGACTAAAAAGAGGATTTTTGTTACTTGCCACAAAATCCCTTTCTTTCAGTCCATTGGGGAACATTGCGGATCATGGGGGTAGTAGAGAGAGTCAGGGCACTTTAAGTGTTAAAGTGATAACTGGTATACGTCACGGTCCACCTACTATATTACCCCATTGTCTGCACTGTCCACCAATTTGATAAATAGGAATCATAACTGTATCATTCTTCATAACAATAAATAAATGATTATATAAAGATTTGTGAGACTCTTTAGACATTGCACATCAAATGGCCAAATTCTGCAAATGCTTTGGGGTTAAATGAGGTCATCTTATTTTAATCTGTCATTTTAATGTGTTCAATATCCAAATATAAAACAAGGTATAAAAGGTTTCACATGGGAAATAGGACAAAGTGAAGAATATTAGAATTTAGGTAGCAGATTTCTGTGGGGAGGATGGTGTAGTACTCAACACAAACACTCTGATGGTTTATGAACCCACAGACTGGTTGATACAGAGGCAGTGGATAATCCCAGGATTACAGATGCTAAAGGGTCCAGAAGTGAAGGTCGGGTCACACATACACATACTATTACAACCCATTCCCCACTTAACAATAAAAGCATTGGTGAATTAGAGACACAGAACTAATGCCAGTGGTAGTCCCAAAGATATCTGATACTATGACTGGCATAGGCTTTCCACTGCTCTCTACCAGTTAGAAGAGCTTTATCTAGCTGCGAGCAGATCATCATAATGTTCTAACAAAGCTCACAGTGTTTAATCAGAGTTAAATCTTGCATGGGAGGAGCAAGTGGAAAGTAAAGAGAAAGCAGCATGGATAATAGGAAACTAATAGGAATGGCAGAAAAGGGAGTGGAGACAGGAAACTGGAGGTGTGGATAGAAAACCAAGGAAAACCGATAGTACAGAGGGGTGTAGTCGGCAGTCAGATTAATACTAGCTAATTTCAAATTGGCCTTGAAATGGATTGCTCCTGCCCCGCTGCCCCATAACCCTAACCATCCCTGCAGCCTGACACAAAGACTACCTTCCCCACAGCCTGACCTTAAGACTCCACTTGAAAACTAACTTCTTTGTCGCAGCTAGTCTGCGGTGGATGTTCTGTCAGGTGCGCCAGGGTTTCGGAATGCCTAAGTATGGCATACTTACCCATTCATTATAAAAACTTCAAAATTAGATTCATTTTCTAAATAAAGAAAGCTGAAAATGAGCTCTCGGCTGGCTGCATTTTCGGAAATAGCATTTTCATTCTGGAGAATGCTTCCCATAAAGAGAATGCATAGACAGTTAACAGAAGCCAACGCAGTCCACAGAAGCTGTCCCCAATCTAATACACAGAGCACAGAATATGATTGGGAACACCTACTCTCTGAAAAACTTTACCAAGTATTAGGGACCAAAAAATATCCACAATTCAATATATTTTATTTAATCCCTTAAACAGAAAACAAAAACATTTACCAACTAGAATGGTTCTACACAAGACACCAGAGCAGATAACTGGGAGAAGCAGAGTCACCTTTTATATGGCTCTTGAATCCAGGAAAAGGAGTAAAGACAGCGTCTGTTCTGGCACAACTGTTTTCTGCAAGAAAGAAGCTTGGATGAATATGAATTCACCCAACATATAGGAGTTCAAAGATAAAAGCTGCTACCATGATATAGAGGACCAGATGGCAAAAAAAATACTTCTGTTACTAGCTATGTGTGGTGTTTTTCATGCATGCTCTTACCTACTCTGTACACAATTTATTTACATTTAGAAGACAGTTTCTGTAGGTTTCCTTAAAACGTTATATTCTATAAAATTGTTTTAGTTAATGCAATGTAATAAATGAGTGGATACCTGGTTTTATTTTCAAACAATGGTCAGAAGTGCTGAATTTATTGGTCTACTTAGACGCATTCTTGTTTTACATGCAACACAAATGAAAGGAAGGTAGTGTGTGCAGCAATTTCATCTACCTAACTATTCTTTGCAAGATGAATCAAAGTGAACTGCTAGCTGTACAAAGCCATGAATCAGACTGAGAGCACACATTTCACATCATATCTCTAGCAGAGATCACTGGGAAATGGAGTGACTGCAGGAGCATTTACCTTGATTACAATCAATAACGTTGCAGAACTCCCGGACGTTGTTTTCATTGATCTCTGCTTGCTTTCTCTCGATGAATGCCAATATCCTTCTGTCGATCTACAGGGAGTAAGCAAGCCAAAAGAAATGGAGTGTGAGGAGAGCAGGAATCGGCTGTGTTAAAAACCCCAACACAGCATGCGTGCGGCCATCTATTTAAGAAACTTAGCTTTGATTTTGGACACTTAGAAATGAAATTCTGAAAGTAGAGAAGAGCAGTGAAGAGAATTGTGGAGACATCAAGCGTTTCAATGCAGACTAAGAGGAAAATGCAGGTAAAACACAAGATACTTCTTTAAGGAAAATGCACATAGTTACCTTTTAGACAAAAGTGAACATTTTATTGATAGATTTACAGAGAAAGAAGAAAGTAGTCCTTTCAAAATTAACAAGTTTAACAAAAGATGGCAAGAGAAGGTAAATTTTTACCATGAAAAAAAAAAATATATATATATATATATATAAAACACACATATAATTGTATCATCATTGAGAACTAAAGCTCCTATTTATGTATGTGCTTAAACAAAGTATTTCATATTTTTGGTATAGAGCGCAGGATCTGTTTTTGATCCTTGTATTTCCACAGTGGTTATATTTTATCCTGGCTGTACCTCATCCATTTATATATAAACACCTTTTCTTATATTTGATTAGGAACACGGCCTGTGTTTTCTTGTTAGCAAGTACTAGTCCTTCATACCGGGCAACCTGCGCTGAAAAAAAGAGATAAAGAGTACAGAAATCTACATCTTCAAAGAAGACCCTTCTAAAGGAAACAGAGCAATAAGAGAAGTGTGAAAAGTTCCTCACACCGAGTACATATGCTTCCACATCTGGTAATTGTTTGCACAAGATGTTTTACTAGCCTATGTTATGGTCTGAACAACAGAGTGAAAGAAACCCCTATGTCAAAGGAGCAGGGTCTTAGTAGCCACGCCGCCAAAGACAGAAGCCCTAAAGATTGGCAACAAAGAGGGCCTTGGAAGTGAAGATCATGACAAAGAGGCAACAAGAAGGGTGAGCCTGCAGCCCTACCATGGGTTTTTGAGTGGCCAGTCTGGGGCATCAGAAGAGATAGCAAAGACAGCTACGTTCCTTCTTAAACTTCTAGAGTCCCCACAGAAGCATCGGAATTGGAGATAACAAATACACCAGATAAAACCTCCATGGAATAGTCATGGCATTATTATACCCGGCGGTGGAATCCCTAAAACCTTGAAAAGATTTCTCTCTGGCTTACTCCAACAATGAAACAGAAATGCAAACACTTTCCTCTGCACACACCATTTTTACGGATTCTGTTGTGACTAATGTAATCTGCAATTT
>WWET01002206.1:69171-80357 GCA_011038615.1 Limnodynastes dumerilii
CCGGACCGTCTAGGCAAGGAACAACCATGAAGCCCTGAGAATAAAAAAATGAAAAATAAATAAATAAATAAAAAGATTGGCTATGATAGCCAATACCTTTGTAAAAACCCTTAAAATAGGCCAAAGAGCAAAGCCCGGAGCTGATAATGGGCCTTGCAGACCCTTAAAGTACAGTTGGCACTGATGCCCCTCCCAGAGGGCTTGAAAGAAAGCATCCATTATAGCTAGAGAAGCAAGAAACTTTCCCTGTCATAATAAAAGTCAGTCAGTCCACGGCAGATTTTATTGAAAATACTTAGCTCATGTATAAATAGCGTTGTTTAATAAGGCAGCAGACATACCTGCTGGCCTCTACATCAGCTAAGCAAAGGGGAAAGATCACACTTTCTTTCAGTGGCATCCTGGAGTGAAAATACCACCCTAAACAAGATAGTGTTGGTTCTGGTTAGGGTGGCAATGGGTGGATCAACTGTGGGAAAAGTCTTTAATTTTGCACACTCCTACCAAACCACCAAAATATATTTCAAAATCTGGAGAGGAAAGAAAACAAATCACGTTTCTATTGCTATTTACAGAATATGAAAGATTGGGATCCACACACCCTAAAGTTTGCCAAGTCCCCAAAAAGGAAATCATTCATATTCTGAGCAATGGAGGAATCCTTAAAACCAGAAGAAGCTTCCTCATCAGACTCCCTATATAACTTACCCAACATAGAAGAGGCCAGCAGGGTGGCTCATTAATTAGTACTTGTGCTTCACAGCGCAGAGGTTCAATTCCTAACAAGGCCTTATTAGCGCACAGTTTGTATTTGCATGGGTTTCCTCCAGGTTGTAGTATAATATGCTGTATCTATTGCAAATACTATACCATAAATCTTCTAATTTATTAGTATACAGTGGTTACTTTCCGAAGAACAGTATCTATAATTCACAATGATCTATGATTGTGATTGTTTATGCACACATATATTGTCAGTTGATCTGATGTTCATGATTTGTATCACTGAAGAAGCTACACAGGTGGTATATCACTCATCTATAAAGTCTGTGGTACAGTACTTCCTATGCAGCTACAGCAAACATATTGCAATTTATTTTTATTTGAATTACAAATACACTACCATCTTCTAGTGTTTCCAATCCTTGTGTACTATAAGTGATTTACCTTATTCACCCACATTTTCCTGATATATGTCTAATTTTGGTACCCTTGGTCACACTCCTAATATCATTTCTAGGTTGAAGATTTGGCTGTGCGGCAGTTCTCCCCCTCCCTGTATTTCTAACATATACTGATGCACAGTACTGTACATAAGTAAGATAACTTAAACATGCCCAGCTTAGGACAGTAAATGACACATCATAGAAATTGATTAACTTGTTTAAATACACGTCACGGCAAGAGAAAATGTATCATGGCCGCATCATGCAATACACGGATGTTTAGACATGATAAAACATAAGTCACCAGAATTTAGATGGAAACTTAATAAAACTTCCATTTTCCACAGATTGTAATCAGAACCAACTCTGACCACAATCACTCTATTTAATGTCATTCAGAAGCTTCACTTACTTCTGACTTTTTTGCTTGTATTTGGACAACTGCAGGATTGGCTTCGGTGTTTGAATCCCCCAACACGTTATCTGAACCAAGGTTTGGTGCACGATTTCCTGTGTCAAGCTTTTCCTTAGATTCCACGGCATCTAAAACATTGTGTGTTTCTTCCACGAACTCTGGTCCAACACTGCTCTTAGCTTTGCTACTTGAAAGTGATTGCAGTTGATCTAAAATAGGCTAATTAAAGACAAACAATCATTATTAAGGCAGCAAAGCAAAATATATTAGAACTTCACAAAACTATTATATATTTTCTTACATTTAAGATTTGTGGCTTATAAATAATTTCAGGGAAACATCAAAATACAATATTTAGAGTGTTTTAAATTAAAAATATATCCTATAAAAAGCTATTATAATTTTGTCATCTTTTGTCCTTGCATTGCTATACACTCACATACAAAGAAACAAAAAATGCAGACAAAATAAAGGTGGCACTATCCAATAAACAAGTATATTTACATTACATTTACCAAAAGTCAGTAGGTTTAATAAAAGTTTATTCATTTTGTATAAACACTTTGCAAAACCACACAAATTTGTTAAGTTGGTTTTGCAACTGCAACTAATATTGTGCTGGAGCCTCTTTAGACAAAATGGATGTTTCAAGGAAAGGGCTTGTGTCCTGTACCATCCATTATCTCACTCTTTGTATTGCAGTTGACTTGTGTGATGCTTTATTATGGTTTTTAATTTTTACAAGACAGCATGAAAGAGTTTTAGATTCCAGTAAGATCAAGCTATATTCATATGTAGTATTTTACAAAGATGACAATACTTCTGCTGAGTGGTATGCACTGGTTTTGAGAGCAACTTAATGTGCTCATATAGATGTATGCTAAATTACAACAACTTAAATAGGCTTTTTAAGCTGTATATTCATTGTAAGCCGCTGTGATCCCTCTAAAATAAATAAAACAAACTTTTCTTTTACTTCTGATTGAACTTGTGAATAAATATAATCAATCCTGTGATAGCCTACACAGTGTTTTTTCTTGTACTTCTACAAGCTGTAGGCCACATTTAACTTTTAAAGTTCACAAAATGGTTTGCAAAATACAAACACAGCAATTGTAAATGGTATAATCCTCAAAATATTTGTTCCACTGCCTACCTATTGAGGTTTTTATTCTGCTCTAGATTTAAAACAAATGTATTTTCTGGTATATGTGGGATGAGGTCATCCCTTTAAATGTCAGAATATTTACCCCTTTCCAGGGAATGTAAATTGTTAGTGGCCTATAACTCGGACTACATTTATGTGGTGATTAAACTCAGTTAGTTGTCACCCTGCTCCTGTTTGTTCCCACCTTGTCAATATTCATGCCATGTTATTGTTTATTGTATGCTTCATGTGTTTACTTGAAATCGATAAACACCATTTACAAACAAAACAAAATATATTTTATATTTAAACATTTCATTTGCATGTGGCAGACACAGTCATATGTCATTTACCCCTCTATCCAACATGTTGCATGAATGTTACAAAGACTTCAATAGAAAACACATATAAATAGTTGGATATAACCAGTCTTCAGAACAAGAAAGTAGTATTAGACCATAATATTTAATCATTAAAATAAACTCAATTGTCAATCAGATTATATATAGTAAGAAAAATAGTAGTAAATTAGTAGTAAAAGCTATATTACACATATAAAAGTATGTATAAAGTACCAGCCTAATGATTCTGGAGACAAGTTGGCTTAGTTCTAGATGCACATTCTCCAGATAAATTTTTCATTTTTTTCAAATTTGTTATATTCATATTTATATTTAAGTATTGTCTTAAAAAACACTGATTTGCAAGCCTGTAACCCAGACAAAGGCAGGAAATCAGAGTCTGTGATCGCATCCAACAGCACCACTCTTGTGGAACTGGGAGTTCCACGATATTTAAATGAGAAAAGGGGCATTTTCCTCATTTATATATTGCATGCAGGGCTGTCCATGAGAATGATAATTCTGACACTGACCAAAGGGTATAAATATGCGCCAATGACAGTGAAACTGTCATTAGCGCCGGCATGTCCTGAAGAAGGGTTTTTTTTTAGTCATTGCGGCGTGGGGGAGGTCAGAGGGGAAGGGGTTAATTACTTTATTGAGTAAAAAGAAAAAAAAAACACGCCTGCGGTCTTGTGGTCGGAGCAATTATGGCTCCAACTGCTTTTTTTTTCAGTCAATAATTGCCATTATTAGCAAACAGCACACACCAACATTATCATCACGTCATTCCTACATTAAGGTCAAGCTTTTGCTTTAAATGTCTTTTATAAAGCACAAGACATCTAAATAAGAACACAGGTAAATATCAAAGTTATTGTGTTTGACATGCAATTCACAAATATGGTAGAAACGCCTTGGAAGTTATTACATACGACTGCTAAAATCGGTTACGTTAGCCGCTCTGAAAATAAAATTTTCGTAACGGTCGGTCATCTCTATTTAGAAAAATGTTCCGGATTAGAAAGTTGTTTTTTTTTTATAATGAATGAGTAAGAAAATCTATTTTTTAGAAACTTACCCAGTCATTACCTTTCCGATATCTGGACACGCCACAGCACCAGATGGTACCCAACAGGTTTGTGGACTGCTGCTGGCAGTTTATAAAGCTTAGAAGGGCAGATTTAGGGTTAGACTACGGGGAGGGGATAGGTAGTAAAAGTGGAGTCTTAGGGTTAGGTTGCACGAGGGGATGGATCGAAGAAGTGGAAGGTTAGGGTCAGGCTGCAGGGAAGGGAGTCTTAGGGTCAGGCTGCAGGGAAGGGAGTCTTAGGGTCAGGCTGTGGGGAGAATGGATGGTTAGGGTCAGGCTTCGGTGAGGGGTTAGGATAATGGAAGGTTAGGGTGAGTATTAGAATAATGGTTGGGGTGGGGGAAAAACTCACCAGTCGGTGCTGGGAATTTTCTATTACCTCACTACAGCGGGCAGAAACATTTGGTTGCGGCGCGACTCCGCAAATGGGGTATTGAAAATGGCCCTGTCGTAAAAGGACAATTTTCAGTGGCGAACCAAACCCGCTAAAATTTATGAAGGTGCATAGAATGGGTGAAGAGACAAATCGTTTATAAGGACAATCACAAAAGAGTAGAGTGCATAGCACTGAATAAAATAACGAAGAACCAGACTCGCATTATAAAAACAACGGATAAGGGGGAGTATTGTTCTACAAAATCAACAACAAGACATAGAGGCCTATAGGCAATTGACTGACAAGAAGTTCAACATCTTCTCCTAAAATCTGTAGATAATGAGCAATATCCAGGAAAGAGATGGATTTTCTGTATAACTCTTATCACATTATGCACACCGGTTATCATTTGGCCAAGATAAGCAAGAATGGTACCACTCCTATGGGTCGACCTATTATTTCTGGTGTGGATTCTCTCACTTCTGTTCTTTCCTCTTTTGTGAATACACAGCTACAATCTCATGTCGTGTCTCTCCAATCTTATATCTAGGACGGTACTCAATTTCTAAATTTGGTTAATAGTGTGACAAGGCAACCACACTATATTTTTCCTACAGGTGATGTGGAATCACTTTACACCAATATTCCCCATGAAATGGGCATTATGGTTGCCAAGGAATTTCTGCAGTCCTCGAATAACATGGGAAAAGCAAGAAGTGGCTTTCTTCTGGAGTCCATTACATTTATTTTCTCTTTGATTCTAAATTTTCTTTACAGGAACATGGGACTGCCATGGGGATCAAGTTTGCACCTAGTTTTGCAAATCTTTATATGGCCTGTTCAAAGAAGAGTACATCTGGACTGGCCCATATAGGCAGAACTTGCTTCTCTATGGCAGACTGATCATCTGTTTTTTACTTAGGACAGGGAGTCTAGCACTATTTCAGGTTCTGTTTTCTATCTTAATACCAATTCTTATAGGGCCCAATTCAATTGAGCGCATATTTTTTTTAAAAAATACGCACCATTTGCATGGAAAAATTAGCGCGATTCAATTAGAAATGTCCCCCCCCGCCTTCAACGCGCGTTAATTGGACCATGAGCGTATTTGTTAGCGCTCACGTTTTAGCTTCTCTAGCGTTATAAAATATGTGCGTGTATTTTGTATCTTTACCCACACAATAACAAATCAGCTCAATCACTTCCCATAAGCAGCCCTGCACAAATGTCAGCACAATCACTTCCCATAAGCAGCCCTGCCGCCATATGTCTGTAATAATCTATTTAGGACCTTCTGCACTTGAATGTCAATAATTAGACTGCAGCAACTCAGTAATAACGTATTATTGTAGAAGAGAATAAAATATGAAATATTAAGATTGTTGTTTTTTTTAAACTTCTGCCAGTGTCATTTTTCACTTTTCAATGTTCTCTCATACTTTTTAATTATTTTTTAACCTACAGCTATTTATTTGAGTTGAAGGCTGCATAGATTTATGTGGAGCATCACATTTCTGTTGCCACTGTGCTGGGAGGTGATCAGGAGCATAGAGGAGCTGTACACTTGAAAGTTTTCATGAATTTCACCCTCACATGTCATAATACGCCCCTTGATGAGGTGCGCAAAAAATCATGTAAAATAACGCGCAAATTTTAATGCGTATAACGCAATTGAATTGCAGAAATTCGCACTTGCAATGCATTTAAATAGGGACAAAAAATACACGCGAAAGACCAAAAAAATACACAGAAAAAAAAGGAATTGAATCGGGACCAAAAAATACGCGTGGAAAAAAATATGCAAATTAGCAAAATATGTGGAAAAAACGCGGAAAAAAAATCACTTTGCGCTTAACTGAATCAGGCCCATAGACTGAGATTTACCAACACATCTATTTCTTCTACCATCAATTGCTCTTTCCATTAAGGAGAATAAGATTTGTACCTGTACCTACTGGAAGGAAGTTGACCGCAATAATTTCTTAAACTATAGGAGTAGCCACCCTAGAACATGGAAGAACATTATCCCAAAAAGGCAATTACGGAGAATAAAGAGAAACTGTTCTCCTGAGAACCGTACAAGGAACAGTCATTGGTTCTCTAAGAAGCTTTTAGAACCCAAGGATATTCAGGAGGCCTTCTGGATAAAGCAATGAAAGAGACCTCCGCTAAAAGTAGTAATACCCTTCTGGATTATAAAAAAGTAGAACCAATGTCACAGGGGAACAATGAACAAAGACTCTTTTTCTCTCTTATTACAATAAGTGTGTGGATAAAATTAGGAAGATTGTGAAAAAGAATTCAGTTATTCCAACATCAAATTAATTTTTTGGACACAAGGGCAATTAGGAAACTAAAACTGGTATTTAGGAAGTCCATAAATCTAAAGGATATGTTGGTCTAAATATGTTTCCTAAAGAAATAGAGGACATAGTGGGTGTACACAAACTAATTGGCTTCCCAAACCCCCACTAGGGACCTTCAGATGCGTCAGAACTCTGTCTTACGTGCCCTTCGATTGCTCATCAATCTAAGAAATGTATTTACTTTGCCACCAAGGAAGTTTTTAAGATGAAGAGCTTTGCAAACTGTAACTCCTCCTATGTGTTTTATCTCTTAAAGTGCCATTATAAAATGCAATATGTGGGACGAACCACTAGGAGTATTTAAAACCAGGTTTTTAGAATACAGGAGGAATTTTCTGAAGTGCTCTAAGGGCTGGATCCAGACCTAGTCAAGTGCTTGAACTTAGTTTCTTCTGGGCTAAACGATGATGATTTCAGGGGGAGTCAAGTTAATTGTTTTCTTTGCATGCAAGGATATATCTTTGAATTGCTTACTGCACAGAGATACTGACCAGCTTTACTATCACACTGTTATTTAGACTTGGGATAGGAAACATCACCTCTCAACTCTAATGCTGTTTGCAACTGATGAAATATGACTCCCCTGCAATCAACATGGTTTAGCCCAGGAGTAACTAAGTTTAAGCACTTAACTAGGTCTGGATCCAGCCCTAAGAAACAGTCTTTCAGTCCATATACTAAGACACCAAAAGGAAAAAAAACCAAAAACTTGAAACTGAAGATCACTGAAAAAAATAAAAAAAGATGGAGAGGAGGGGACAAGTACAACAAGTTGTGTAGGTGAAAAGCTTTTGAATTTTAAATATAAAAGACCCTATATCCTAATGGCCTCAAAGATACAATTAAATTTAATAACATCTAAAGATATCCACCTTTCATTTCTCATACTTATGATCGTTTAATTATGGTCATTTATTCAATTGTTTACGATTGCTATAATGAGTCTATTTTATTTTCTAAACATATTGATCATGAGACTAGTAGTTATTCTTCTGAATCCTATTCTAATATCCAGTGCTAAAGTGCACTGGATGGAGTCTAAGGGGCTAATTCAGAGTTTGGGAGAAAGGGCAAAACAACCATTTTGCAAAGTGAAGGGTGCTGATTTATCGTATATCTTTTGCATGCTGGAAAAATAATTTATTTTTGCACATAGAACTCACATACTGCATAGCTTTGCTTAATCTAAAAAATAGAATTGAGCTAAGAAACTTCACCTTTCAACTCTAGTTAGGATGTCACTGTTTAAATGTGCCTCCCCTTGCAGTTCAACATGGTATTGCTCAGGTCTACACTGCAGCTCTGAAACAGCCCCTAATCTGGTTATTGGAGAGAGCTAAACAAGTGAACATAGGGACAGGTTATGGTTGGGTGACCATTGTAATATATTTTCTATTTTTCATTTTACGTTTAATATCATTAATTCCAGTAATAAGATCTGTCTCTATATACAGCGCGTGCTGGAGAAGACGTGCCACCGTTGGGAAGATTTATAACCTGGAGAGAACGGACTAATATCCCTGTTTAGAAGGCAACCAACAATACTGAGTCTGGGCTGACACATCTGCAGTAAGGAGCCTGGGATGCTGGAAGACAGGAGGACGTCTATTGGAATCAAGAGACACACTGCTATAAGTCTCAACCAGTGTGAGCAATTACCGGCAATGCTCTAGATATGTAGTTTAATACCTGAATGAGTGGTTAACACATACAAAATCTGAATAATCAGGACATATGAAATATCAGACAAATATCACCTCTAATGGGGAGTTTTGAGACAAGATCCTAAAATGGGTACATTTTAATGAAGAAACTCTTAACTCTTGTGTGACTATATAAGGGTATTTTATTGAAGTAGTATGTGTAATTTTATATGAAGTTTATACTTATACTTTTTTTCTTAAGACATTCACAGTGTTTTTATCCTTTACTCGTAATTCCACAGCCCAGATCCGGATGGTCTAAAGTAAACCACTTATTGCAATTGGATACATTTCATTCAAGTTAATTTGTTTATGCTTGTTGTGGCAATTGTTTTTAAGCCAGAATTTTAGGAGTTTGGTTTATCACCAAACAATAAAAAAAAAAAATTAATTGGCCAGAGGGCCCTACTCGCAAACTTTGAATCTATAGGACAGTGGGTTTGCGTTGCGAGTCCCCACTGTGATCTGCGATGGCAGTCTCTATTTTGAATGACAGCAGTGGGAGAATTATTTTTATATGGGTGAGAATGCGATTCGCATACTCACCCATTCACTTTCAGAAGCTCCGCCGGAAAACCAGAGAGGTGAGCAACCCTCTCTGAGGACTTAGGGTTAGGCTGCAGGGGAAAGGGGGAGACTTAGGTTTACAGTTAGAGCGTGATTTGGGGATAGCATAATTACTTACCTTTCGGAGCACCATGTTTGGTGCTCCGGGGATCGATTGCTATGCCTCAGTTCGGAATATCAAAATAGGGCCATTCGTAACGGGGACCCACACTCGTGTGTTTGATACATAATGAGGAGTGCTTTATATCACATGATGGACCAGCCAAGTTGTATGCAAAAAAGTGCTCAATACAGTGTATGATCTAGTCACACAAAAGTGTTAGTAAAAATAATTTTATTATGAAAACAGAGAATGAGCAAATTTCTGTTAATCATGAAATAGAAAAAGGGACATTTGGATAACAAAATGATTGTAACGAGGGTAGAAGAAGGTTAAGATCTAGGTTAAGGGAATTGGTAAGCTTTTCTAAAAATGTGTATTTTAAGGAAACACTTGAAAGATGGAGAGTGTGGGTCAGTCTTAATGGGCAAAGAAGGTTATTCCAGAGAGTGGGTGCATAATGAGAGAAGTCCTGTAACTGGAAATCAGAGCATTTGTTAAATGTAAAAAAGAGTTACTGTGCAGATCTGAGGGAGTGAGCTGAGATACCTCTTGATATAAGTGAGGATATATATGTGGGTGCAGTCTTGATGATGTCTTTGCAGGTTAGCAAGAGGATTTAATTATGTAAAATAAAGGCAACCACCGTAAAGCCTGACGAAGTGGGCCAGCTCTTAAAGGGTACTAGCTCTTGAAGGGTGTTTGCAAGGAAAATAAGTCTAGTTGTTGCATGCAATATAGACAGCGGGATCATTTTAAAATGGAGGAGTCCAATAAAGAGAACATTGCAATGATCGATGTGGGGAATTATTAATGCATGAATGATTATTTTTGCAATGTCTTGTGTGAGAAATTTGTGTATTTTGGAAATGTTTTTTAGATGTATGTAATAGGATTAAAAAAACAGATTGTATGTGGAAGACACAAAGAACAGTTCAAGATCAAGGATAACACCTAGGTGGCAATTTTAATAATGATTGTTGCAGTGTTAAGAAGAATAGAGAGACCAGGTGAGTACCTTTATTGGCAGGGGGAAATATTAGCTGTGTTTTTGAGAGATTATGTTTGAGATGGCAGGAAGGTATTCAAGATGAAATGGCACAAAAACCATATGTAAAATACATATTTAAGTTTCATCAAATATTCACAAATTAATATATATCAGGACCCTCTTACCCAAGTGTTTGTTATTATTATTATAATGAAAAACTAAGATGTGCTACATAATATGATGGCACTACATAAAACGTATTACTAAATGAATATTATCCATATGGGCACATGAGAAGTAACTCCCATCACTCGCACAGACATTTGACAGCCGGGCCATAAAACCTCTGATAGGTTCACAAATAAAATGGTCTACGTTTGTCCCTATGATTCACACCCTACTTCAGCAGTGCTATGACCAAGCTGGGAACGGCTTACGTTCTATCTTCTCTGCCTCTCCCTGCTGATCAGAGATATTAAGTCCGGAGGCAATCCGGACATCTTACCAACGTGTATGCATTTGGAATAGGAGTCTCCCCGGTAGCCATTCAGTCCCGGAGTACAAGGGTAATTGGAGTGCTTGACTTTTCAAAAAGGGGACCCAATAACCCGATATCCACATTGACAAGTGTAAGATTTTACTATTTGGACTTTTATAAGTGGGCATATTAGTGAATATTACATATTTGGCCAATTATGCTTCTCCACTAGTGCAATTCAATACCTCAGGATTTCACAGTCAATGCTGGATCTGTTTTTCTGAGACCTGTGCTAATGAGACTTTTTAATCACAGAATCTGCATTCTATTAATACAATGGAACTGATTTGGTGATGTTAGGGTTTCTTATGATGTCATTAAAATGTATTCATTATGTTTTAATATTACAAGTGCATATTATTGTATTATATAGTATTGTGTAT
>WWET01002206.1:88392-114352 GCA_011038615.1 Limnodynastes dumerilii
TATAGCTTCATTACTTAGTGCAGCCCCTCATATAGCTTCAGTCCTTAGTGCAGCCCCTCATATAGTTTCAGTCCTTATTACAGCCCCTCATATAGTTTCAGTCCTTAGTGCACCCCCTCATATGGTTTCAGTCCTTAGTGCACCCCCCTCATATAGAGTTTAAGTCCTTAGTGCAGTATAGTTTTAGACCTTAGTGCAGCCACATCATAGTTTTAGTCCTTAGTGCGCTCCAGTAATATAGTTTTAGTCCTTAGTGCACCCCCATTATATAGTTTTAGACCTTAATGCAGCCCCTCATATAGTTGCAATACTTAATGCACCCCCAAAATATAATTTCAGTTCAGTGTAGCCCCATCATAGTTTCAGTCCTTAGTGCACCCCTCTTAATATAGTTTCAGTCCTTAGTGCGCTCCAATGATATAGTTTTAGTCCTTAGTGCGCTCCCTAAATATAGTTTCAATCCTTAGTGCAGCCCCCGGGCCCCAATTACAGTTTACTTACCCTCTCCTCGCTCTCCTCCGCTGCGCGCTCTCTGCATTGTCAGGTGGTGCTTGCAGTGAATACAGACGCTGACGTGACCCCAAGGTCGCGTTGGCGTCTGTATTCACCGTACACACCACCGCTGTGATGCTGCTACCCGCTGTGACTCCTGGAAAAGGAGTCCAACGGGGGAAAAAAAGCAGTGGAGTTTTGTAGGACTCATGCCCTAAGGCTCCGATTGCGCCCACATCAGCTGGGCGCCATCGGAACCTGGGGCACGAGCCCTACAAAACCCACACTAGTTACGCCTCTGATCACTTCCCAACAACTAAGAAGAGGGAGCACACGCTACTTTTCAGATGGTAACAAATGCACTCTTGCAAGTAACCAGCAACAAACCATAACATTCTATCTTTAAAATATTAAAAGTCAGAGAATTCATTACATACATCTACAGATATATGATAAGCCATCAGCCACTTACAAGGCTTCTCTGTTTTGGTCCTAACTCTAAAACTGTCAGAGTCCTAACTTTGGGTCATATATCATGTATTTATATATTGAGAGCTCACCCCCGGCAGAGGTCTCTGTGTCTCAAGTTTTAGAGTTAGGACCATAAAGTTAGCTCTTGCAGCAGATTGAGTTCCGGCAGTTAGGTGCCAACTGCCGTCACTTTTCAGCAGTCTGCACTGAGAAGAGATGGCCCCTGTGAGCAGACAACTTTCAAATATCTGAAAGGTAAGTTTTATTAATCCTAACCCTATCCATCCCCTTCCTACAACCTAACCCTCCCTTAGCACTAACCTTAACTTTAACACTCCGCTCTCCACAACCTAATCCTAACCAACTCCTTCTCACTTTTATAATGTCAACAAAGTTGTAGAGTTATGAGGCGTTTATACCACCTAGTTTTGTTATCTAGATGTAAGATGAAATCATTATGTCCAATCTCAGGACCGGATTCAGACCCCCGCACGTTTTCCATACGTGTGGGGGTCTATACGTCTGTAAGAGACAGGGGAGTACACACCCCCTGTCACTCCCCTCTCTCGTGCGGGCTTTATGGCAGCTTATGCATTAACTCTATCGTGCGGATCAGCGGTCCATACGACCGCTGATCTGCAGCAGTGTTGGAGCCTTCTCCCACGCTGTACACTTTTCATGCTTCCCCTGCCCGCTTTAGCAGGCAGAGAGGAAGCACAGCCCATTTCCTCTGAAATGCGCTCGGACGGAACCGTCCGATTGTACACTGGGGTTACTATAGTAAACCTAGCGTAACATCTGGAGGGCGCATGCGCCTTTCAGTGAAGTCAGGCCGCTTACGCACCATGCGTGTGTTAGTGACCTGACGTTATTAGGTCAGGATCCGGTCCTCAGTATGCAGAATAAAAAGTCTACCACAGCATATAGTTCTTTTGAAATTAGCACCTCTTCACATTCAGGTATGTAAAGACAAAAGAGACAGAGCACAGGAAATCTCTCACTCTTTCACTCTCTTGATCATTTTCATATATTTCAAATTTGTAGATCTTCTGTCCTCCTCTTTTTCTTATATTTCCTCAGAAAAAAATGAAATTACAAAGATCCTTTTGTAGCCTAAAGTATCTTTCTTAAAACAAATATGTATCACCTCACACTCGCAATATTCCCCTTGTGGATCTCTTAAGTTCCACCAAGTGGGCGTATATACCATGAAAGAAAACATAAACAAACAATCTCCTTATGCAGCATGTTCAGTATATAGAATGATTAAAGATTATACATTCAACTCACATTTCATGTATCTTGAAGCTCTTTCATATTACAAAGGCAATCTTTTTAGTCAATCCTCCAAACACCATATTCACACAATTGCTATCTTTTATATTCGTATTTATTTAATAATCTTTTTCACAGTCCATAAAACAATCCCACACCATGGTGTTGAGTCTAACTATGGCCAGGTCTTACTAGAGCCCCTGATTGTGGGGATGGACTTGTGCGGAAAGAACCCAGCAGGTCGCAGCCTCCGGTGGCAGCTCCCAGAGAAACAAAACAAGACATTGCGTCTGGGACTGAGTAGGTACAACAGACGACAAGGACTGACAGAATGGACAAGGCCAAAAACAGGTATGACAGATGAGACAAGTGGACACTAGATCCAGGTAGTTATAGAGGTACTAGGTAATTGGGTCAGATAGGTATACAGGGACAAGCTAATGGTGTCCAGATAGGTATACAGGTAAAAGGTAATTAGTTCCAGGCAGGTATACAAGTACAAGGCAAGGTAAAGGACAAAGATATCAGGAAAGCAGACTGACATAGAAAGAAGCAAACAGAGAAGACAGAGGAAGGGCAAGATCAGGCAGGAGACCGGAAGAGAGCAGGACGAGAGCCACACAGTAAGGTGACCAGAGATAACTAGAAAAATAAAGCAATAGCAATGAACAGGAAGACCAAAGGTAACAATGCAAAAACAGATATTGGCTAGAGCAGACTATCCAGTCAAGGACTAGAACAGACAATTTGACAAAATGGCAAGCATTTTACCAGCAAGGGAGAGTTCTCCTTGCTGGGTATTTGAACACAGAATAGCCAATCAGAGCTGGAGAGCCTCCCAGCTCTGGTTGGTCTGCATCCAGGCTGTTAGGCACCGTCAAGACCTATTAATCATGCTAGCACCTGGAGTAGCTTCTGTAGGTCTGACTGTGCTATTAGCACTGCATTTCTTTGCTTAGCAACAGCTAGCATTAGGACAGAACATACAGCTATCTCTGGTCTGCTCCACCTGCCCCCCTTCTCTGCATCTTTCCTACCCCATATTTATTAACGTAGATGAAGAGCGAAGCCCTTTTAGTAAAGTAAAATAGTAGTTCCAGACAACATCTAGCCTTTCACTGGGTTTCAACTGGATTGTGGTAATTTGTTTGCACAGCCCATGCAACTGTGTAAACTGGTCAGAACATTCCAACCCATCCAGGCTTAAGAGGACTGACACTTCCAGCAGAGTTGCTGTCCTGAGTTTGCAAGTGGGCGTTCTCTCTTAGTTAATGCACAGTATAGGTGTTCCCTCTATCTGTTTCGCCTGTTCAATGTGTCCTGTTATTGTAGGGGGTGTGGTATGACACTTATCTGTAGTATCTGGTTAGTAATCAAACATAAGAAAGTCTACCTTGTTTAAGCAATATAGAGAATGTCTAAGTTGTATTATAGATGGCCCTCTCATGAATCCATTTATACCCACAGAAGATTTTAGGTTGGCACCAGAACATGACTCACTTAGAACAATTAAAACTCAACAATATTTATTATTATTTTATATAACTTAGCAATTTTTGCCATATTTTGAGATTTTCCTTTTATTGGAATCTAGGCACCAGTACTGTACCTCACAGATACACATGTATTTAAATGATCTTCTAATTAATGCTTCCATAATTGTTTACATATCCCTCAAGTGGCAAAGGTGGGGGTTTCAGTTTGGCTTTTGAGGCCTTTCATATTCTTGTTCCTTAAGCAGAGTGCTCTATAGCTTATATGGAACATCTAATACCCCTTTCAAATCACCACCAAATACCCGGGATTTTCAGCAAAAACCCGGCATTTTGCAAAAACCCGGGTTTTTGGTGGTGATGTGAAACCGCCACTTCCGGGAGACCCGGGTCAAGAGACCCGAGACTTCAACATGGGAAAAAAGAAGGGTTTTTCCCGTGTTCAACCCGGGAAGGGTGGGTGTCTAAAAGCTGCCAAGGTTCTCTTGAACACAGGTTTTTCTAACTAGCACCTGATTGGACACTTGTCTTGGCGCTGGCGCTGGGATAGTGATGTCATCAGATGTTGCCTGGCGTGGTCATCGTGGTCAGATGCAATGACGCACTGAAAGGATGAAGAGGTGCGTGAACTGCTGCACATTAGAGGGGAGGAACAAATAAGGCAACAAATATCAGGGACAGTGAAAGACGCCCTTATTTATTCCAAAATTGCTAAGCTGTTAGAAAAAAGGGGTATAGTCAAAAGCCAACAGCAAGTAGTGAACAAATTAAAAGCTTTACGAAAGCAGTTCGCTAAGGTACATGATGCACAGAGGAAAAGTGGAGCCGGGCGCCTTAACTGGCCACTTTACGACCTTTGCTACAGTGTATTCGGCAATTCCGCAACATGCGAGACTGTGGCGTTGCCATCATCCTTAAAGGCATTCAAGGAGAATACAGCAAGATGCAGCATGCCGTCACGACCCACTTTGCCGGAGTTGTTTGAGGACACACCACGTTATTCCTCATGTGCAGAGGACGAAAGCTCGGTTGACGACAGTTCCTTTGCGCACAGTCCAACAGAATGCATGCCAGCATGTGCTCCGAACACAGACAAAAGCATGGCTATAAATCCGTCGTCTACCCAGGAAGATCCGGAAGCAGCAACTGAATTGCGAGGGAATGGCAAGTCCTTCCAGTTCCATAACACATTTTCTTTTGTATGTTTTAAATAGTGGAAATGTAGTTCACAATATAGTTAGTGGGTGTCCATATTGTCAATATTTGTTGGCCTAGGATGCATTTTTCCATTATTTCGTATAGTCCTCTATTGCATAGTAAAATCCAAATTGTTCAAAGTCCAATAGTTCATTTTATGTGCTATTTTTACAAGAAAAATGATTAAAACAATGTAAAAACAATCACATATAATAAAAGCAAACGCAGAAGCAGCACAGAGAATAAATAAACATAGCAATGGAAAAAGGTTATAATTTGCAAACGTGTTGCAGTGTACAACAAACGCAAGAGAATTACACCACTTGATTCCTCATGTGCAGAGGACAAAAGCTCGGTTGACGACAGTTCCTTTGCACACAGTCCAACAGAATCCACGCCAGCATGTGCTCTGAACACAGACAAAAGCATGGCTTTAAATCCGTCGTCTACCCAGGAAGATCCGGAAGCAGAAACTGAATTGCGAGGGAATGGTCCTTCCAGTTCCATAACACATTTTCTTTTGTATGTTTTAAATAGTGGAAATGCAGTTCACAATGTAGTTAGCGGGTGCCCATATTGTCAATATTTGTTGGCCTAGGATGCATTTTTTCCCTTATTTCGTATAGTCCTCTATTGCATAGTAAAATCCAAATTGTTCAAAGTCCAATAGTTCATTTTATGTTCTATTTTTACAAGAAAAATGATTAAAACAATGTAAAAACAATCACATATAATAAAAGCAAACGCAGAAGCAGCACAGAGAATAAATAAACATAGCAATGGATAAAGGTTATAATTTGCAAACGTGTCGCAGTGTGCAACAAACGCAAGAGAAATAAGGCCTCAAGCATAATAGATTGCAACACTGCTTTTTGCTCTTGCACCAGAACATGATAAACACACATTGTTTTTGATAACTAAACTAAAATTATGTCTTTTCTTTTTATACAGTTTTTAATGTTCCCAAAAAATGAAAACGGCTAAACAGAGTGGAGGTCGCAACTAAAGCAATGACAGGAGTAATGTTCGAGCAATTGTCAGAAATGGACAAAGCGATGCAGCTGCAGAAGGAGGGTCGTATGAACTGCTTTTTCGAACACGAGCGCCAGCTACAGCAGGCCTTTCTGGACCGCATTACAAGCATCAACAGAGAAAACAGGGAGGCTAACATTGCTTTCATGTGGGAAATAATTCAGTCAATGCGGTGCAGCCACCATGTCCCCACTCTGCCAACCCCGCCTCCAACTCCACCCACCTGGAATGCCCATGCTGAGGCACCCGCCTGGAATGCACACGCTGAGGCACCCGGCTGGAATGACCATGCTGAGGCAAACCACGGTGCCCACAGAGGTCATGTATATAAATCCCAGCAGGAGGAATTTGTTGCAAGTACCCAACATTAACCAACATATAGTGGTGCGCCGCCCCCTTTGGCTGCTACATCTGCCGTGTAATACACAAATGCATCCTTTACACCACAGCAACGGCCATCTGCAGCGCAACAGCCAAGTTCCTCCTTTACCCAACATCATCCGCCATTCAGTGGTGCTCCGCCCCCCTTGGCTGCAACACCTGGTGCTTCCTTTACCCAACAGCAACTGCCATCTGCTGCGCAACACCCAAGCCCCTCCTTTAACCAACATCATCCACCATCTGCTGTGCAACACACTAGTGCATCCTATACAGGAATGCGCCATTAACCGCACCCACAACATCAGCCACCCGATGTACCTTCAAAAGACATTTCTTATTGCGAGTTATAACTTTTTATTTCTAATGTTATCTTAACATATCTTTAGCACTGTGATACATGGTGCCTTAAGAAATATTAAGGCATAAAGCCTGTGTTCTAGTTTTTATAAATGTTTATGTTATTAGAACATATGTTTAGCACTTTCAAACATGCTGTCTTAAGAAATATTAAGGCATAAAGCCTGTGTTGTATTTGTTATTTTTGTTTTTAAGGCATAAAGCCTGTGGTATATTTGTTATTGATGTTTTTAACACAAGTTAATGGCAATAATTAGCTATGCAAAAAAAAATTTGTGGTCAATAAAAACCTTTGTGATAAACAAAAACATGACTTTATTTTTCTTTAATTAAACAATGGAAAAAAGGTTTTGGGAAAGGGTAGATCTAATCAGTTCAACGTTAGAGGTGGGACGTTCAACTTCTCTTATATCAGATTCGGGGGTCTCCAGTTCATTGTAGTCCATAAGGTTTCACTCAGGTAAAAACTGGTCCTTCTGAATCTCGCAGATGTTGTGCAATATACAACAGGCAGCCACCACGTGAGGCACTAAGTGATTGTCTATATCACAGGGTTTCATTAAACGCCGCCATCTGCCTTTTAAACGTCCAAAAGCATTCTCCACCACCATCCTAGCGGAGCTTAGACTGTTCCAGAGAGAGTTGATGGTGCTGGGTGTAGCCCTTCATAAGCCATCTTCGCAAAGGGTAGGCAGCATCTCCAATGATATGCACTGGGATCTCTACGCCGTTAACAATGATGGACTTCTGCAAAGCAAGAAAAAAGGGGTTAGTACAGAAAAAAGGTTTTCAGCACCTTATACAATGCCTACAATGGCAACTAAACACACTCTGACTTTTAAAAAAAAAAACAAACATATTACTTGTCACAACAATTACAGGGCCTACACCATAAATAAGATACCAGGTACTACAAGCGAGAAGGCCTATTGCATTGTAGTTCCAGAACAGGCCTTCCTGCATGCATAATCCTGTAATAAATTTGCAGTTAATGACCCAACAAATAGGGAAAAAATGTCACTTTACCTCTCTCGGAAGCAAGTATCCATCTCTTTCCACCTCAGCCACATGGTACAGGTCTGAATTAGACAACACGCGGGCATCGTGGGAACGTCCCGGCCAGCCAATAAATACATTGGTGAAACTATGGGGAGAAATGTATTTTGCATAAATTACATTAATGTTCAAAAAAACATACGCAAAACATTAACAAAACATTTATTGCATAAACCACTTACCAATACTTATGATCCACAACAGCCTGAAGAATTATAGAATGCCAGCCTTTGCGATTATGGTAATCCGCAGGGTTATGACCTGGAGCTAAGATGGGGATGTGAGTACCGTCTATGGCTCCAGCACACTGGGGATAACCGCGTCTCAAAAAGCCGCCTATGGTGTCATCCAGACGCTGACCGTGAGGCAAACAGATGAACCGATGGTACAGCACTTCCAGTAATGTGTCTGTCACTTTACGCACAAGCTTGCACACGGTGGATATTCCTACGCCAAACATACTTGCGATGGTGCGGTACTCGCCTGGGGTAGCGTACCACCACAACACTATGGCAAGCCTCCTCCATGGTGGGACAGAAAAGTTCCACAAATATATTGTTGCCACTGTGTGGCTAAATAGTCCAAAATAGAGTGTTGATCACTGCTGTATGAGCTCAAAAAAGAAAGTCCCACAAATAAAAATGTGTCACTGTATGATCACAGATAGAAAAATAAACCTGCAGGATACATAATGTAGACTGTGTGGAAATAGCTGAGCTGATGGTAGAGAGAATAAATGTTCTGTAATAATCCCACTCACAAAAAGATATACTTCCAATGATGTTAAGGAAGGTAGCAATCTCAGGCAAGCAGCCTGGTAGCCGGGGATGGAGGGGACAATGGTTCTTGGCTCAAATAAGTGGAAGTTGTCCGCACTGTATTGCTAGCCATGCACTGGAGAATGTGAAAGGAAAAGATTACCAGGTGTCCTCGGGCTGAAGTCTCTTGTAAGCGATACCACCGTCGCCGGCAACGCTTGCAGCCGCAAGTAACAGCAGAAATGGGTCTAATAGCTCAGCTCTCCATCCACACAGTAGGAGGGTGAAAGCGAGGTGATTCAGGAAGATGAATGCCGAAGCAATAATTAAAAGCGACGCGTTTCGTCCCTAGCAGGATAAAGTTCCTGCTAGGTGACAAATTTTTATTTGTGGGACTTTCTGTTTTTGAGATCATACAGCAGTGATCAACACTCTATTTTGGACTATTTAGCCACACAGTGGCAACAATATATTTGTAGAACTTTTATGTTGAATTGGAACCATTAACACCGGTATTTCACACAGTGGTATATAAAATACTTACTGTTCAGACCCCCATATACCATCGAGGAAGGTTCCCTGCGGGCTGTGTGGTTTCTAAGTGCCAATTTAATGTTCTATATATGCAGTGATTATGGAGTCATGATTATTATGCCGTTGCATGTTTTTTAATGTGTGTACTTACGTTTACTCAATTTTCTTATTCATTTATTTCTGTCAGTTTATTTACTTTATTTATTTATATGTTAGTTTTTAGAGTAAATTTCCACTTTTTCTGATCCTCTTGTAGATTGGATTTCCTTAGCGCAGCTATCCTAATTTACATTGTGTCTACTTGCTCCAGCATGGCAGCGGTCATTTAGTTGCTACTTTGACCTTGCCCATGCGTTTTCTCTTCTTTGGGACATTATAAAGTGTATGAGGGGGAAAAAAATAGAATTTAACAATGTAGGTTTTTTTTGCGAAATTAAACAGCAGTTTAGAAAGCCATTGTGGTTGGGGCCTCCTCCCTCCTGCACTTCTTGCAAGCTGCAACACATTTTTATACAGTTAAAGAATACTTACTATTCCCACACAATACTGTGGAAGTTGAGGGCTCATCTGGAGCAGACACAACTTCGACCGTGGTAGATAGTCTCGTGTTAACTAGAGAAGGAAATGAGAAAAAGAGAACATTAGTATTGAAGTACTGTTATTATGGTTGTTTTGTGGTAAATTTTAAATCAGTGCTGCAAGCCATTGTGCTTGAGGCCTCCTCCCTCCTGTACTTCTTGCATGCTGCAATAGATTGTTGTATGCTAAATGTTTTGTTTCGTTGAAGTTGTTCTAGTAGATTGTTAGGTATAGTAATAGTAGATTGTTTCATATAGTTTTAGTTATAGGACAATACGACAATTTCTTCTTTGCCATCGATTGTAGAACAAAAAAAACTTACTATTCCGACACTCCGCTTGGGAATGGCCTGGTTCGTCTTCAACTGCTGCACGAGACCGATCAACTATAAAGGACAAAAAATATTTTTACTAAATAATAATGGAATTTGACAATTGAACATTAATTTGCTATTGCAGAAAAACATGTAAAAAAAAACAAAGGCTTTTGAACGACAGCAAGCAAAGACATTACTGGACTTTTAAATCATTGCTGACTATTTCAAAAATTTCATGCAAGGGTACAAAAAAAGACACTCACTTTTCCTGCGAATAGCTATGTATAAATTTGGTTTATCCATCGCGAATGATGCTTCGGCCGTGCTGGAGTCATTCTGCTCACTCTCATCTTCCTGGGTTTCATCAAACATTAATGGCGATGATGCACGGGATGCTTTGCTGCTGCTGGTCTGCGAACTTGAATGCTCATTTGAGAGATGACGACAGGGACACTGGGTTGCAGTTGCAGAGCAGCCAAATATTTCATTACAGATGTCATAAAAAGCCCAGTTAACTGTGCCACTGCCACTCTTCTTACGAGTATCATGGCTCATAGCAAACTGTTTCTTCAGGGCTTTGAGCTTGTTCACTACATGCTGCTGAAATTTTATTATGCCCCTTTCCTCCAACTTTTTGGAAATTTTGTGATAAATGTGTGGATCTTTAACAGTTCCAGATATCTTGTCTCTTATTTCCTATTCACCCCAAATGTTTAAGAGCTCCTGCACCTCCTCCTCACACCAGTGCGCCATTTACTGCTCTGAAGTCTGGCAATATATGAAGACATCATCATATGCTGCCTGTTTTTCCATGGAATCGGGTTGTAATGTGAAAAACAACCCTGGACCTTTCACATTGCCACCCTACCCGTGTGCAACCCGGAAAAAAACCTTTTTTTTCCCGGGTCTGAATCCTGGGTCATTAGTTGAAAAGGACCGTTTCACATCACCACCAAATACCCAGGTTGTCAAAAACCCAGGTCTTTGGTGGTGATGCGAAAGTGGTTTTGAGTGCCTGTGCATATTTTCCTTCTTAAAGAGGGAAAATAAGCACAGAGATCCCTTTCCTATGATCATTTTAATACCTCCCCCTACCAACTCTTCTTAAAAAAGTCACAAGGCTGTCATGTCATGACTCTTCTTACTTAAATAATTATGTGCGGTCATAGTGAAACTATGGTCCAGATCCAGACCTACATTCCCATTATGTTTCATCGCGTACTAGCGTATTTTCTATGCACTCCCCTAGGCACTCCCCTCGCTCGTATGTACTTTGGCTGTTTTACACTTGCCAACCCTACCTTAACTTTTCACAGCGTAACTACTGACGTACGTAAAGGCTACACGTTCGTAAGTGCCTAAGCACGCCCATACTGTACGATTTAAATGCCTCACCCTACCTCCGAAGCATAATTACGGGTGTCGTATGGCTGACACGCCCCTTCGTTCATAGTTACACTGTTGATACTAGGCTGGTACGTATGTTCAGAGTTACGTGGCGTAACATCTGCTGTGCACATGCGCAGTACATACAAAATAGCGTTTTTCTCTGGCTAGTGTAAATACGCTAGAGTACTTAGTTCTGGATCTACCCCTTACGTTCTTAAATGCTTCGTAGCTTGCTTGGTCAGTATGACTATGCATGCCCCGTAGTAAAAATTTTAACTAAATGAACCTAGCATAAGCTACTTAGATCTGAATCTGGTGAATCTGGTTCATCATCAATATTATTATTATTATTGCTTCCTTTATCTATAGTTAACCCACCATCAACTCTTTGCTGTTGCATTGGCCTCAAAGTAATTTATTTTTTGTGACAATCTTACATTTAAAAAGGCACCCATGCAGAGATATCAAGAGACTCATTGTTGTCTGAACCACCTCCTGCAGAGAATAACGAATGGGTAACGTCAGCCCCATTCATTAGTCTCTGTGGGAACCATTACTACAGCTAAATGGTGAGTAAAAAGATTTTTTTTTTTTTAAATAAAGTTTTTTATTGAAGCAACATTGATGCAGTACAAAACATTAGCAATGTCAATCAAACAAGTTACACAAGTATGTATATATGCCAATCCAATTTAGAACCAAATAATGTCAAAAGAGTCAGCTCATGTTTGGGTTGCCAATAACCCAGGATAGAAAAGGTGTGATAGTCTGAGACCACGACTATTGTGGTGAGAGCTTTACATTTTTTTATTTTATTTTAACTTGTGAACCAATAGGTGTTTTATATATAGCCCACCATCTCTTGTCCATCGTTTTAAATTGAAGTACACACATGCACACATATGTATTTAAATTAAAGTATGTTTATACTTGGGACTTTGTAATAATATTGTCCTGAATACCACTTTCACTTTAATATTTTTTGTGTTGTTTAATTAATTTGGTACATTCCATGTGAGTTTTTTTGTTATTTATTTTTGTCACATAGAATTATAAAATAATCTACATCCATTCCACAGGGCAAATGATGTCAATTTAAAATAAGCTGCTCCTTTCCCAGGTATTGCCTGCCTATTTTTTATTCTCTATGAATAGGAAATGGCTTAAAGGGCACCTGGTTTCTACAGGTCCCAGGGGCAGCTGTCTGGCCAGTGAATGCCTGATTATTTCTTAACATGCTTTTGGCAGAATCTGTTTTCTTCATTTGCCTTTTCAGCAACATTTTCATTGACAGACTTTGGATATCCAGTTATAGAAATGTTGTCCATCCAAATTGTGAACGGGAACAATTGAGTATTTTCTGTGGCACATGACTGTGGGAAAGTCTTCTTTAGCTATTCAGGAAATTTTCGTAGTGTTGCTCTGAAGAGCAGACATTGAGGAGAGCAAAAAGTACAATTAAGGAACAGCTATTTTGCCATTGAGAGTGTTAGTGTAGTCAGCTTTTATATGTCATTTTTTAAGTAAGAGAATTAAAAAGAAACCTCACAGCTTTAAAGGTCTTTGGAAAAAAAAACCTAATAACATAATTAAATACAGGTTTTTATTTCATGGGTGCTTTGTAATTTCCGCTGAAAATAATAATCACAAAAAAAAAAAAATAATCGATGACACTCTGAGCCCTGCATATTTTATGGCATAATTCCCACAAAAGGGATTTGACCTAAAAGTTGTTGAGCACGAATGGGATAATTATATCTGCATGTTGTGTGACATGTTTGTATCAGCCTCTCATAATAAGAGGCTTGACTATGAGGAGTTCTTTCTTCCTGAGATGCATCTAGCGAGCAAAATTTAATCTTCTAATCAGTTGCATGGGGAATACAGCTCTGCCAAAATATATCTTTATTTTACAAAAAAAAAATACATTTTGTTCCAACTTCACTCATTGTTTTATTAACTATCATTGTTACTCTGCCCTTACACATGAAATCTGCTGTCAAATTGATAAACTGAAGTCTAAAGTGTCTGTAAATGAATTTGATACATAGGATGAAATTAAAAAAAAAGTATAAATATAAATAAATTGGACAAAAAGGGAAGTAAGTATATAGTGGATCCTTTACATTTGGAGCTAGATTTACTAAGCTGCGGAGAAGGAAAAGTGAACATGTTGTCCATTGCAACCAATCAGATTCTTGCTAACATTTTCATGTAATAAGAAAGTAAGAGTTAAAATCTTATTGGTTGCTATGGGCAACATCTCCACTTTTGCTTTCCCGCAGCTTAGTGTATCTGGCCCATGGAGTGTGTTCATATATTTCCATCTGAAAATGCGATATTAAAAGACTTTCAAAGAAGGACAATATATATGTTTATTTATAATAGGACATAGAAAAGAAGAGAGACGTCTTCTATTTCTTTGTAGAAGTAGTCAGGGACTTATCTAGAAGTCTAGGGCTCTTCCTTTTCAGTGAAGGGAACCTGGGAACTAGGAGTTGCAGGGACCCTCTGCATGCCATACCAGGATCTTCCTCTGTTGCTTTTTGATCTGAGTTTCCTGCTTAGAGAGGAAGCAAACATTTTTTACGGTTCTTGTGACTGATTATTTGTATTGTATTGAATAGGAAGAAAGGAGAACAGAATAAATCTCCACATAACAGTGTCCCCTATTGGCATCAATATCACCTCCCATCAAAATACTCACACACATACCGGAGGCAAACAAGGTTCAAATATTCAAATATAGTATGTATACTTGGAACTTAAAATTCCAATAATGTAGAAGGACAGCAATTCCCACAGACTCATGTATGGCCCCATTACAAATCTTGGTCCGCTTTAAGAATAAAAATCAAACTGTGTCCAAAAATGCAGTTTAGTATTACTGTATTCAAGAACCCCATTCCCTGCCCAGGTTGTTACCTTCTGTACATTTTTCGGAATGCTCACATGAATACACAGTATTTGACAAAGTCATGGGACATATTTCATCAGAAATAATCTATCAACCCTTGTGACATTAATATTGTGCTTAGGGACAACTTGATCCCCCAAGTATGTCCCTGCTGATGAATGATATCAAATCATATGGATCAAAGAAGCAGCAGAGTCTGGTACATTTTAGTCTGAGAGCAAGACCTGGTCTGGTACATTCTTTTAAATATTTTTTTTTAGAGCAAGAAGCCCATTGGCCCACCCCAAAATAGGAGCCAGCCATAAGGCAGTTCCCAGTGCCCGCTCTAGCATACACTAGACAGTAGATTCATTCTGAAACTATATCTTTTGGAGCTGTTTTTAGTGTGAAAGTATGATTACAATTTTTTTTAACCTACAAATATTTCATTGGGTCATTGCTTTAGCCCAAAACACCAGCTAAGTCTCAATGACTTTCATGTTCTATAAGAGATGTTGTGGCTGATTATTGCTTAGTAAATGTGGCCCCTGGCATGCATGCCTTCTCCTGTAGTTACATAGAATGCTCATACCTCCGTGCCCTTTACTTCTTACCTTTTAATTAAATCATCGCAGGAAAAATGTCGCCATTATAATTTTCATTTTACAGACAGGATGAGTTTAACAGCCCGCATGTCGAACCTTGGAGAGCTTTGATAGGAGCAGATTTCTTTCATATAAAACAAAATGTAATTTGGAAATATTTGGCTTGAAAGCTAAATTGCATGCTGGTGAGCTCCCAAGGTTAGATTTGATTGAATGGGTGATAAGGAATAAAAGAAAACCGTTTTCTGCTTAGCTCTGTAAAAGCCCTGAGTGGAATTTGTAAAACAAATGTTTATGAACACCAGAATAGCGATTCGACAATAGTAATTATGTCACAGTGACAAAATAAAGTTCATCTAATCACTGCATTCAGGTCCTGTTATAATAAGATGAATAATTCTTTATTTATAAGGCGCTTTGCAATCATTAAGAGGTTATACATTATAATTACCCAATTACAATTAGCACTGCATTTATCTGCCTCAGCAGGGAGAATGGCTGACTCAGTTGGATAAGAACATTACCAGTGATCACAGTGTGATTTTAGGTGCTCTTTATATATTTGGGGTGTTTCATTAAAGGAGAACTCCATCCATATCCCCCATACACATCCTCTAGGGCCTTATGCAGGGGTGATTAACGTCTGTAGAAACTTTGGGCCTGATGCTGTCTCAGGAGAAAAGCAAATAGACAGAAGAGTTTTTTTTTACCTTGACATCTGGCACTGAAGGGTTGGGAGGCTTACAATTCACAGAGAGATTTAGGAGTGTGAGAGCACGTGTTCTAGATCAACTCTAATTCATATTAAGAAAAATAAGCTTTCCATTTTTGTGTGATATATCTACTTTTATTTTTGCTTTCCTACTTAATCAAAAATCCCGGTGCACAATCTCAAGTAATGGCAATGTATGCTAGGTATTAAGTATGTTTTGCCAATATGCTTCAGTATTGAGGAGAGCTAGTGTTAGGATCCAATCCTGGTGCTCCTTCCTCTGTGCCATTCTGTAATATGGTTCTTTTAATCCCTGGTGCTTCTGCTTCTTCAGAGAGAAACTGCTCCTTGTAAGATGGGGTGTGACTCTGACTCATCCATATCAGACAGACGCTAACAACATGGGTTGGAAAGGATCCAAAGGATGAAGCCTGGCACTGTGCTAGGATTCCATTTCAAATGTAATTATTGTGAAGTACATACATAGTTGTCAAAGGCAGTAGTTTACATGTGCCATGGTATTGGTTGTTATCGTGTGGGTATTTCGATAGGGCCGTTCTCTCCCAGCCAGTTTCGAACTCGAGGAGGCATAGCAATCGATCTACGGAGCACCGCGGAAAAATTTAGGATGTCACTATTTCGCAAAAGAGACTTTCTAACTGGAGAATGCAACCGATTGTTATACCTGGAGTTAAATTAAACAATGACTTGTCAAACAGAACAATATATAGATATGTAGCATTTAAAACTATAGGACAATTAATGCCAATTAATTCATTAATCAATTAATAAACAATTTAATGCCATTTTCTTATTAGTTGAAAGTAATTAGACCAGCAAAGTAATTTACACTGATTTTCAAACATCTATGTAGCTTCTTGTTTTATTTGAGAGTACTGTTGTCTTTCTACAGCTAAGCATTTTACTTAGCATTATGTAAAATATTTTTCTTATTATTAAGTCACCAATGCACCTCACAGAATGGTAAAGAAGTCAAGGCAAATGTAAATTATGCCTCTCTTTGACCCCGTAGTGACAACAAGAAGTAGCTTCTGGGATAATTGTTTACCATCAGGCCCTCATGCATTTATCTTGCCAAACAGACTTCTTGTTCTCTCACCAGTATGATTAAAATGATAATATTTGATGCCAGTTTAAAGAGGATCTTTCTCTTCAGTATATCTGTTGTATAAATATAGTTCCTCCCATCCCCCATATTAGTAGGGTGCTCATTAATATTGTTAGCGGTGTTTTGTTTCTCCCCTACCAGCTGTGTTCAACAACTGCACTTATCACTAGTGGTTGGCTGTGGCATAGAGCAGGGAAACCCAGTGGTAGTGTCTTGCATGCTGGCATGATTACCATACCAATCATCAGTGCCACAGTTACTCTTGTCGGGAGAGGTTAGAGTTGCTACAGATTATTTAATGCCAGACTTTAACAATTGAGGTACAACTAAAAACTGGATACATTACGGTTTCAGTGGACAAATGTTGCTTCAAAAGTTATATTAATGAATCGTGTAATATATGTGTTTGTGTATGGTTTAAGCTAAGACGCTTACATTTAATAAATGCTAAAATTCTAATAGATTGATTTGGGTTGTCAGGTTAAGCCACGAGGTTGTTTTGCGTAGGCTTGTATTATCTATAAACCTTTTAGTCATGGAAGAGTTAGCAGCTTCTGTCACATTAATGAATGGAAGGCTCCTGGCTACAGGTTAAATGGCAATCAGAGTGCTTAATCAAGCATAGCTGAGCTAATGGTAAAGTAAACAGTATGTTGCTAATACAAATGATCTTTATATTATATAGCGCTGTGTATTAAGTAAACCTCATCTCGACAATTTAATCATGGAATATGCCACAATTTATGTCTTAGACATTTATTCAAATACAAGGCTGTCTCTTCATACAGCCATCTTGGAACACAAGACTAATTTGTCATTACAAGGGACGTGGACCATAAAAATTTTATGGAAATAAAAATAAATTTGTAAGGGAAATTAGCAGCATAAAGCGGGGAGATATAAAGAGCAGAGTAGCCGTGTTACTATATAAGGATAATTTTTTGCTCTTTTAAATACAAGCATAGTTTGAAATCATTACAAAAGATTAAGCTTTGAATGTTTATTTTTATGTTGACTCATCTCCTTAATTACCTAGTAACAGTTACTAACTGTTGATTTATGTCTGGTAAGTGTGGTGGGAGGGTGCAACACTTCTGTTTATGACAGTCCCCCCCAGCACTAGCAGCGTGAGAGTGTCACATTTGGCTCTCCTAGTTTGCCTCTGTATGGGAATCTGTGCGAGTTCAGATCCATGCAGTAGCACAACCAGTCTTGGGGCCAAAGTTACTAAGCTGCGAGTTTGTAAATGTAGAGATGTTGCCTATAGCAGCCAATCAGATTCTAGCTCTCACTTTCCTTTTACATACTACTTACAAGCTGATTGGTTGCTGTGGGCAACATCTCTACTTTTCCAAACAGCTTAGTAAATCTGGCCTTTGGTGAGACCAAGGAAACATAACTTGCAGAACAGTTCTAAGGGGTATATTTACTAAAGTCGATTTTGTTTCAAGTGATTTTTTAGCAAAAATCACGGAATTCACTAACTGACGCTTTTTCAACACGATTTTAAATTCCGTTGAGATGCATCGATTTTTCAAGGGCTAAATCGCTGTGCTTTTCTATTGAAAAACACAGCGATTTTCCCTGGAAAAATCACTGACGCTTTATGTTTAAAAAACAAAAAACAAAAAAAAACAAACAGAAGCGCAGCATATCAGGAATGCTTAGTAATGCTCTGAGCCTTGTAGTAATATCAGCGTCAGCATGATAAGCCTTCTAAGCATGCTGCGCTGTCTCCGGTGTTGGAAAAAAAAATACAGTGTGTAAAAAACATACACAAATACATGTACATACATGTGTGCCTAAAATAAACATTTACAATGCATAATATTTCCCCCAACTCTGTAAAATTGCCCCAGGTGGCCACCCTGTTTATTAATATATGTATTTTAAACTAAAGTGTCATGCATAAAGTAATAAAAAAACATCTTTCAGACTCACCATTTAGCTGTCATCATTCTTGGGACTTGTTGTTTGTAGTTTCTTTTTTCTTTGCAAGTAATCTTCTCCTGTTGCTTGAAGAATCTTGTCCGCTTACCAGAAGAAGATTTTCTGGTCCTCCCATCTGCTCTTCGTCCTCTTCCGTTACTTGCCTCAACAACAGGCTCCTTCCTCTTCTTCGGCGCCGCTCCTAATGACCATTCAGACACTCGAGGGCACCCTTTTATAGAAATGATGATGTCATTTACAATATGGGGCTCTAGTGAGCGCTCTAGTGTTTATTAGCGCAGCCATGCTAAGCATTCCAGACATGCTGCGCTTGCATTTTGAAAAGAGAAAAACACGTCAAATATATTGACATGTTTTTCAGGTACAGTGTGTGGCGCTTTCATTGAAAGGCGCTTTGTTTTTGATTGATTTGCCGACGATCTAAAGGCGATTTAGTCAAATCGCCTTTAGTGAATACGGCGAATTGTATTTTTTTAGTGGCAAACATCTGGACGATTTTTGTCCAGCGATGTTTGCCGGGACGATTTTGCAAAAGGCTAAAGTCCCGGGACTTTGCCTTTAGTGAATACGGCGATGGCTTAATCGCCAGCAAAGTCCCGAGACTTTGGTCTTTTTTTGCAAAATCGACTTTTGTAAATATACCCCTAAGAGTGTCTACTAAGTCCATCTACTGTAGACAAAGACAAGCTGAATGAAATCCAAGCACTGCTTTAGTACACATGGGAATTGAACTGGCATCATTGTAGCAGAGGCTGCAACTACAGCATTGATACGCATTTGTTACTTGTTTATGACAACAGATAACACAAAATATTACAACCTTCAAGGAGGGAAATACAGGAAAATAGCACTGAAAGCTTCCAACAATATACTGTAGTGGACAATTGATACTAGGATTTGACATTAAAATAATCATTGACACGCTGGGTGAGTGTGGCGCTTAGTGTGACAGGTGTCAGTCTCACATACAGGATCATAAAATGCCTAATGATAATTTCATTTATAACACTTTTTAGAGGGGACATATTCTGTAAGTATCCTATTGTTAGCCATGTCAAAAACTCTCAATTAGTAGCTTTCTTCCTGTTATGTTTTTAAACTGCAGCCTTTCTTCACTCTCCAGGAACAAATTGCTTCTTGATTGGTTCTTAATTATTCCTTGATTGTTAGCTGCTGCCTGAGACAGTGCACTCAACTGCTTTTTGCCTTTGTGTGGTAACCCACTTTTTAAAATCTTCCTTTAGTTAAATGGAATGAAAAAATACATAAATAAAATAATAATTAATGTAGGATACACCACAATATTTTATTGACCATATATAAATCTGTCATTACACATGTACATTCAATTATTTATGTGATGAAATGGATGCCTTAAGTAAGCGATAAAATACATTGTTTTGGCTGTATATTTACTTCATACAGAGGAATCTTACTAGATTCCAATAACTCTATTGCTTTCTTCTGTTGCTGAGTTTTGTAGTTACATGAATGTCTTTGCTGCCAAGATCTATCAGAGAAACATCACTGGTGCATCTTAGTGATACTCAGTTGTGGCTGGCTGTGGTAAAAGGGTTGATACCTCTTCACTAACTAGACCTGGGGCCTTCTACTATTTTCTTCATTAAACAGACAGATTATAATCCAGGGGTATATGTTGACTGACTCGGGCTCATTAACAAGGAGACATGCCCTGTGTTCAGAGTTAATACATATACAACACAAAGCATAACTCTTTTTACTTACTGCACACCACTGTACTTCAAGTTAACAAGACTAGACATAGATTAGATTAAACAGATTACAAAATGATTTTTAAGGGGCAAATCAGTGAGCAACAACTTAATAGGACAGGGAGCATTATACAGGGAGCAGTGTTCTGAATTTGTGTACTAAGTGTATGCCGAAGAAGATAGAAGAAAGCAGAAGGTATGAGGAGCACTTCCTGTAATAACCCTTTCACATCGCCCCAAAAACCCAGGTTATTCACAGGGCAAGCCGCAACAACCCGGGTCGAGGCGCAGTGTGAAAGGGTCCGGGTGCCTCTACTTGGGTCTAATGACCCGGGAATTAGACCCGGGACAAAAGAAGGGTTATTCCCAGGTTCGACCCGGGTATGGGAGTTGCAGTAAGCAATTGAAAGATATATCCCTGCAAATTATGCATTAATGCATGCAAATTATACAATTAACTTGACTCCCCCTGCAATCAACCTGGTTATTCTCAGGAGTAATTTTCCTATCTTAGGACCGGATTCAGACCCCCGCACGTTTTCTGTATGTGTGGGGGTCTGTATGTCCATGAAAGAGAGGGGAATGCATGCCACCTGTCATCCCCCTCTCTCGTTCGGGCTTTATGGCAGCTTACGCTATCAACTCTATCATGCAGATCAGTGGTCCGTATGACCGCTGATCCACAGCAGTGTGGGAGTCTCCTCCCACACTTTACAGTTTACATGCTTCCCCCTGCCCGCGTTAGTGGATGGAATAAAGTTCCGTCTGATTGTTTGTACGCTAGGGTTACTGTAGTCTTGCCTGATGGTATCACTGGGCCTGCATGTACCACCTTACAATAAATAACATTTGTTATAAATGTTACATGCTGTCACACTCCGGTGACATTGTGTATTGCGGTGATCCTGGGCGGCGCTTCTGACAGCCAGGAAGCAGTGATTCCAGCGCTGGGTCCTGGCCACTCCCCCGCTTTCTCCAGTTGCCTTAGTGCTGCTATCCTGGTGTTGCCTGGCAGCCAGAACACCAGCCAGTCTTATTCTTTGGTGCTCAGACGCTGGCTGCTGATTGGCCAGTGGTCCCTTTAAATAAGCTGGCAGCTGAGCAGCATGCTGTTGGCTATAACGCTTGCTATCCTTATGTTATCTCTTGCTGTTTGAAATGTTTCTCATCTGCTTACTGAGTGCCCTTGTCCTGCTGTTTAACCCCTTTTCTCCTGCTGTGTTCCCTTTATTGCCAGTCCTTACCTCTTGTTTGTTTTGCCTCTGACGCATGCTGTGTGTTTCTGTGAGTGCTTGCCGTAGCCTGTTTCACTGTTAGTTGTGTGTTTATCTCTCTGAATTATTACTGGATATTTTCCTTCTATTCTGCTTACCCACACGCATAGGAGCCACCGCCATGGGGCGTGACCTGCTGGGGTCCTGCAGCCAAGCCTAACCTCACCATCAGAGACTCTAGCGAATACCAGGACCCAGTTAGACTCCTGGTCCTGGTGAATTGTTTCCTAACAACAAAAAGTCTCTGGATAAGCAATACAATAAATGTAATCTTACTACAGAGGCACCCCAGTATAATTTGTTTGCCTGGGAAATAATTAATCATCTCTTTAAAATGTTCTAGTGCATCAGGTACCGTGGGCATAATATTTTGCTACCTAAAGAGCAAAGCAGTAGATTTTCAGTCCCATTTAAAAGCTGTTTTTGTTCTAGCATGAGTACCCATATGGCATTTGGTTATACAAATGTTATCACTCATATGCAGTTTTTTAAAACAGATAACTGGCAACAAAATAAGTATTTCTGTATGAAAATGTCATGACAGTAGAAGTCTTCTTCTCAAATGATAGACCTGATAGTTCTTAATCTATGATCTCTCATATTAAGTGTTTTTGGCTGCATTTCAGAAGGATGTGCTCCGGAAGTTAGCCAGTAAAACATGCACACTTGTGATTGACCCAGATCCAGACCATCTAAAGTCTCACACTGAGCTATTCTTGTAGCCTCCTTTTCTCAGTCAAAGCTTAATTTGCCACAATGTTGGAAGTAGTGTAGTTGTCCCTTAATGACAGTGCTGGCCACTTTCCAGTCTTACTGGTGAATCCATTGCTATAGAGAATACTTCTTTTGAAATGGTATTTGCATACAGTAAAAGAGTGGAATAGACACCTATTTCTATCACTGCTTATTCCTACTCTGTTATTTACATATATTCATCATGCACAGAATGAATGGGATACTCCACCCAAAACAAATATAGCAAATATATCTTCCATGTTCTAGCCCGTATTTTCCCAGTCTTCTTTTGCCTTTTGCAAGTTTGCCACAACACCATAATTGCACCAGAAATAATTTATAATTTCTTTGAACTATTTATAGATTGATATCTTTTTTTCAACACATTTGGTCACATTTATACTTTAAATATTACTTTTGATATCTAGGTAAAGTAATGTTTAATTACAAACACAAAAATACTTCTCCTCCTCTAATATTTGCATATTAAAATATCCACTTTATACAAATTAAAAGTGGTATCTAAGACTTTTTCATATATACAAATAAGGCAAATTACAGTGAATAAAAGTAATGTGGAATGCACCAAATAAAGGAGATAAACCAATATCCAAATAAATTTACATAAAATTTAGACTAAAGCCAATATATATCGCTACAAATGCATATTCGTTATCGTTTATATTCATGATTTATATAGTTGATGTATTAGAGGATGACTATTCTGATAATAAGGTCTTGTAAAACAGTTTACCAATGTTTGCGTAATTGTATGAAACCAATCTATCAGCTGATAAACATGAGCTTCATAGAATTCATAACAATAATTTGATATAAACCTTAATTATGATAACTTGTAACTTTTTATGTGTAAATTATGTTTATTAAATGTTGCATATAAAATATACAGCTTCTATACATCATAGTGAAGCAGAAACAAATCTAGTATCCATGTCTATATAGAAATTGAGTATAACATAATAGATCAGGGGTGGCCAAACCCAGGCCTCAAGCACCACCAACAGTGCATGTTTTCCGGGTCTCCTCAGATAATCAGAGCTGAGATCATCACTACCTCCTGTAGATTTGTACTAATGTTTCAGTAATGAACACACCTGTGCCCCAACAAGGAGACCTTGAAAATATGCACTGTTGGTGGTGCTTGATGCCCGGGTTTGACCACCCCTGATAATGACCGCACAAAACTTTACTATATTAATTTCAGGGAACAACTCCCATGGTCGAGAGGTGCAGGGATAAAGGACTGCATCAAGATTAGACAAACAAAATTTGGTGCCTAAAGAATAGTACCTAGTAGTTTTCCTTTTTAACCATGCACACTGTCCCTTTAAATAGAGTCACATCTAAATACTCAAAAATCGCAACAAAAATACTATAAAATCATTAATTTTTAATTGTTTAAAATATATATCAAACTACTACTAGCTGGATACAATTAGATACCATAATTAGTGATTTTACAAACAAATTAAAAACAAAAACACATAATAGTCACATGGCAAGGTGTCAGCACATTGGAATGCGGCTGTATGGAGACACAACCTTGCCTTAAAAAAGCTTGATTGTCTACAGCGAAACGTTCGTCGGCAGATCGTCACAAGCAAGTTCCCCGTCTGTACACTGGGGTTGTGTCTACATACAGCCGCATTCCAATGTTTCTCCGCTGATCTCACTATCATTTTAGGAAGGGATAGGTAATAGCCCCGTGTGGGGTGAAGAGTTGACCGTGAGGTCATTAGATGACCAGGGACAGTGTGCATGGGATCAGCTCTTCTATTTATTTGTGCATTGTGGACGCTTGCACTATATTTGGGCTAACAAGTATGCTGACACCTTGCCATGTGACTATTGTGTGTTTTTGTTTTTTATTTGTTTGTAAATTCGCTGATTGGTATCTAATTGTATCCAACTAGTAGTAGTTTGGCCAGGTCCGTCTTAACAGAATTGTAGGCCCTGGGCAAAGCAATGCACGGGGGCCCCTACCCACCCATTCACAGGAATAAAAATGTCCCCCAGTATTCCCAAATCATGTCACTCCAGCCCCCCATCATGTCTAGCTCCCAGTGTCCCTATGTATCTCCAGCCCCCCAGTATTCACAAATCATGTCACTCCAGCCCCCCAGTTCATCATCATGTCTCTCCAGCCTCCAACCATGTGTCTCCAGCCCCCCAGTATTCCCAAATCATGTCACCCCAGGACCCCATCACGTCTCCAGCCCTCAACTATGTGTCTCCAATGCCCCAGATCCCCATTATGTTTTTCCAGCCACCCCATTATTGCACAACATATCTCTCCAGCTCCCCAGTTCCCTATCATGTCTCTCCTGCTCCCTACTATGTCTTTCCAGTCCCTCAGTATTCCACAGCATGTCCTTCCAGGTCCCCATCATGTCTCTCCAGCCCCCCAGTACCCTATCATGTCTCTCCAGCCCCTCCAGTTCCCCATCATGTCTCACCAACCCCCTACCCTCTGTATTACCCATGTGTAACCACTCCAGCATATGTATGTATTCATTTCACTTACCTTTAGAAGTCTTCCCTCCGCGGTGCGCTGCTGCTCCTTCTCCTCCTTCCTAGTGATGCTGGTCTCACGGGAAGGAGCTCCTATGCGGTAAATATTACAAAGTCTGAAAAGAGATAACATTTGTAGCAGGATACACAGGTGCAGTAGTGATTACTGACCAAAAAAAGACAAATAGTAAAACACTGTCCCTAATAAAGCTACCAGAAATAGATGTCACACTGGATACAAGGATCCTAACAGCAATCACAACAATCATTAACCATAGATCTATTCTCAAGCAATACAATTATTACTGTGACTGTAATACAGATTTATTACACCATATATTCTGGAATGCTGAACTTATTTATAACTTACCTTGACTTTGCAGATGCTTTTTTTTCTATTCTATCTGCTCCAATTCAGGCTCCTTTTCATTTTTCTTTCACTTTCCACTGCTCCTCGAGGCTGCAGCGTGGAGGCTGTCTGGGAGATCCTGTGTGACGTTGTTCTGACTCATTCACTCACTTGACAGACAGCAAGCAGAGCGAATGAGTGATTCAGGGAGCTCAGTGTCTTAGTTCCTCCTCTTTCCTCTGCAGCTTCGAGAAGAATAATCTAAACAGAAGCAGGAGAGACAATAGACAGGGCCGCTTTTACAATGGGCAGTTTGGGTTAGTGCTGGGCTTTACTGAAGGGCCCCTTGATGTGTGGGGGCCCTTGGGCACTAGCCCAAACTGCCCAGTGGAAAAGACAGCCTGCACTCAGCCATACAAGCATATTGATATTGTCAATATCTACTCCTCTCATTGACAGCAGTAGTCATTGATATAACAAAGCTATAAGAAAGAGGAGTTTAGAGCCAGTTGTGTCTGCGTAACCGAGTGATAAATCACCAATGATTATTAAAAGTTAAAAGGTACTATGTCTTTCTAGATGAAGGGAACTAAACCATTGTAGTAGACAGGTGCTAGGCCCTTGTAGTAAAATTGCGCTAGGCCCTTTTTTGGGATTGTACTTTTGTAATTATTGAGAGAGTGCTAGGCGCTTGTTACTCATTAGAGAGCGCTAG
>WWET01002206.1:146400-168753 GCA_011038615.1 Limnodynastes dumerilii
GTATCCAGCCTTCTGTATGTGTATGGGTGAGGGGAAGTCACTCCTCTGCAAGCATGGACTGCGCCCAATTTCCGAGCCATCCTCAGCTAGAGAGGACAGCTCCTAAGTCTGGATATGACCTTAGGAGCTTAACATTACCCTTACCATTAGCATGTAGCCATTAGCAAGTGGCACATCCCTCATCACAATCAGATGGGTCATGTAAACACTTTTTGTACAGAAGTTTGTATCCAGCATATATATGCACTCGCAAAATGGCCATTGTGCGATAATCTGAATTTACACCTACATTATAAGAGAGTGCTCCCTGTTGTATCCATTACATATGAAATAAGCTTTTTTCTTGTAGACAGTGCCACTTATAACACAAGTATTATGTATACAAGGTGGAGACTGGCATTTCTTTATTTTACTAATATTTATTAGCTTCTGATGTACTGCCTTACTGACTGATAATAATTGGTAGGAAACTTGTTTAGATTATTATATATCCATTATGTGTAGGTCAAAAATGGTTTTCAAGGGAATTTTTTGTGTGCTGAGTAAGTGGAGACACAAGTATTCTGTTATTGTTGATGACAGTATTCATTCTAATGTATCAGATCTGTACAAATGGCATTGACCAATGTGATGTAAACTAAGAAGAGATTTATTGAAAATGACTTTCAAAGATCAGTGGCCTTGGTTAACATACAACACTTGGAAAGAGGTCTTATCATTGACTTAATGCCTCTAGTTTAGAAAGGTCTACTGAGGCTTTGTATTTAGCTCTGCTCATTTTTGTGTATTAACCTTTAGTAACATTATTTTCTTTTACTTCTCAATAATTGGTTATATGTCATTTTTATGTTTTATGTTACCTGTTACATTTATTAATGTCACAGGCTCACAGTCATAAGGTCATTGTTAAACTACATCAAGTATCCTTCCAATAAAAAAACAGACAAAGAATACCAAGTTCAAAACATGCACTATTACCAACCAAAATGTTAACACTAACTGTAATAATAAAACCTTGACTGAATTGTATTCACCTACATATATTCAGAATATACCATATACCTTGCATTTATGTTTTTACTGATATTGGATGTATATTACTAACAAATGTAATTAAAATTAAAATAATTATGAAATAAAAATAAAAATAAAATAAAGGTACAGAAATATAGCTTACAATTACAAATAAACCATGGTAAATTCTCACATAGTGAGATTTATTATATAACATATAGTATATACATTTGCAACAAAATATTAATGTTTAATTTAAACATTAAAATGTGTTTCCATACCATAAACATTTATACCTTAATGGCCATGTTTGTACTGGTATTTAACAGTAGATTATCCTATGTATCTGTATATCTATCTATCTATCTATCTATCTATCTATCTATCTATCTATCTATCTATCTATCTATCTACGTGAAGTGGTGTCTTCTCACTTCCTAAATACACTAATTTTATTTGTGTGTGGGTGTGTTTGTGTGGTAGATAATTTAGACATTATATTGTCATGTTCAACATTTAACTATGGATATAATACAAACACTAACAGGACATATATGAAAAGTCAAGTATTTACTGCGTAACTGGAAGTTAATAGTTATGTTCCCATTCTATCCTGTTTATATATATATATATATATATATATATATAATAAGAAATATCTTAACCAGCATTATTCTACTTAGCTTAGAGAGTCATTAAGATAAAGCTGTGCAACACACAGATCAGGGAAGCTGTGTTCACCGTAGAACAGAACAATGCTCTCATTTAATGTGTGATGAACGCCATGGGAAAAAAGGACAACAAATAAACACTAAGAAAAGGCATAAAACAAGCAAATTATTATTTTCATCATTTTTTCTCCTCTCCAGTAATTGACCGTTCATTACAATATGAAAAGACCTTAGCTGATGGTTTGACGAATAAGAGAAAACCCTCACTGTATGTTATTTAGATTCCCTAATGTTGGGCTATTGTCCTGGTGATGAATAATTGTCAGTGCATACGATGAGTCAAGGACACTGAAATGCCACTCAGTACGAATCGAATTTGGCATGATAGCCCTCGTCAGAGGGAGAATCAATTCAGGACTGCCACTTGCCAGCTTTAAACTTCTCACTTGTAGGTGCTACAGACCTTGTTGTGTGGCTTTTTAAGTCAACAAGTTGTGTCGCTCATGGAATGCGTGGTGTCTGACACATGTGTTTAAAAAAAGTGTACTCGAAGGAGACAGACAAGATTATTCCAGCTTGTTGAACTAAACATGAAAGGCAATAAGAAAAGGTAGAAAAGGTCGGTGAATCTCTATAGTATCAGCTCCCAAGATCTTGAGAGTATTTTAGATCATAATATCCTCAATGAATAGAGTACGTATTATAGAATCATAACACATTAAGTATGTGCTTTGTCTCTATGGGGGGGCAGTAAAGACACCCAGCAACACGGTAAGCTCTCAGCAAAGATTACAGCATCATGCAGTTTGCTCAGGGATTCCACTAAAGATGATGAGAAGCTTTTATTTTCTATTTTTTTTATTCTTTCCCCCACTAAAAGATAATTTATGTGGACAAGGAGAAGTTGCTGCTTGAGAATGCTATAGCAACTGTCACCCAGCAATCCTTCCTAGGCAGGTCAGTATAGCTCTCTGTAGAGGAGTGGGGGCAGTCTTCTAGATTAAAAGAATTATTTACGTGCTACTTACAATACACATCAGATTTTATATTGTCTGTATTCCTTTAAATGGCAGCAATTCTTAAAATGTACACTGTTCAGCTGCTCTATAATACACATTAGATATTATCATTGTATAACTTATAGGTTATTATATGTTGCCAAGATGCCAAGGTATCTTTAAATGCATAAATGTTTACAGGTGTTACTTTACCATGTAGAATTGCACAGAAATATTTAGAACATTTCACAGACGTATCATATTATTGAAAGCAATAATCTGATATTAAATTATTATAGATGATAAGCTTGGAAGCAGAGACCCCTTCACCGCTCTCCCTCCCAACACCATTCCTGTCTTTTGCCCAGTCTTGTTTTAAAGACTTTTTGCTACATAAATGACACAAGAGCATAAAGAGAGGATTATTGATAGAGTATCTAGGCCCTTCCAGACACAAAGTAATAACACGGATAGTGTATAGAAATGTTTAAATGAAGCAAATGACTATATATTAAATGTGATATACATAATCACAATGAAAAAAGTGATTCATAAAAACACACATCAGCAATCTATTTTTTGGTTCCATTTGAAAGTAGATGTAAAACTATAGAGGATCCTTAAAAAACATCTCGCTTTAATGTTACCTAATCATAAACAAAAAAAAAATTTGTTGTCAAAAAAGGTTAACTTAAAACAGATAAACACCCACCATTTTACCCTCTTCTCTCTGATCTATAGTCATATCTCTTGTATTGCATTTTTATAATAAAATAACCTCTGTTTAATGTAAAAAACTCAAAAAACTTGTTAACCCTTTGTTATATTTGTGTTCCATTAGCAATCTGTCAGTTACACTTTAAAGTTACACTTTAATGACCAGTAGACAATGTTATTGATCCCTGGTCAACCAAATATAATGTGGCCAAAGAAAATAGTCTTCTATCAATTTAGAGGAATCTCTATTAATAAAAAGTATTAACTGTTTACGAAAAATATGTATATTATCTTTAGTTAAACACAGACACTATGCACATTTAATAAGTAATTTATGAAATCAGTGTCCTAGTAAAGTAGATGGTAATCCATGATAGTCTTAATAAACCTTGTCACAGCATAGTCACTAGATATAGTACTAATAGACATAATCTAGATACATTGGACCTGATCCATAGCTGTAATTCCCTATTTAATCAACAAATGACCCTCTGTACAGCACTGCGAAAATGGCATTTTTCGAAAATTCCACAGCCGTCAATTAGCTTTTTTGAAAATATCAGAAACTAGAAATTTACACCGCAGTACTGATGGTTCCCCATGTTCCAACAGGTTAGTGCTGGGGAGGGGATGTAGTATAATAGGGTAGACTTAGGGTTAGGCTGCGTGGAGGGGATAGAGCTTAGAAAGGAAGTCTTAGGGGATGGAAGAGAGAATGGGAAAGCTAGGGTAAGGCTGCAGGTAGGGGATGGATCGGATAAGGGGAAGTAGTATAATAGGGTAGTCTTAGGGTTAGCCTGCATGTAGGAGATAGAGCTTAGAAAGGGAGTCTTAGGAGATGGATGGGAGAAGGGGAAACCTAGGGTCAGGCTGCGGGAGGGTTAGGGTTAGGTTAAATGAAGGGAAGGGTCAGGGCGAGGATTAGACTAGGGGTTGGGAAAATAGGTATCAGTGCTTACCTGTCTGCAACAGGGCAGGAACATTTGCTTCTGCTGCCTCCTCAGAAACAGGTTGTCGAAAACAGCCCTTTCAATAAAAGACCGCTCTCAACGACGAACCATACCCAATCCTTACACATGTATTAAAATAAAAATAATTTTTTACCTAATACTCACAATGTGGGATATTTTTTTTCTTTAACCTGATAGCAGCGGTTTGCGGCTTATTCTAATCAGGCATTATGTTACAGTCTGTATTATTTTTAGGGCTTTAATGTGTTTAGAAACCAAAAAAAAACAAAAAACACATTTGAAACATGCAAACCTGTATAGACCGCTTCAAGTGCACCTCGCAGTCTCTGCCTATACGCATGTTGCAAACAAATGCACCTTCTCTATACCTTCTATCCATAGCTGCAAATGACGCAGCTCTGAATAAGACGCTAATAGTGAGGGCAATGGGTCTACTGCCCAAGAACTCTGGATCAGGCCCATTGTCAAATACTAGTGCTGTAATATTGTTTGATCATTGTGAATAGATGGGCTATAGTGTAAACTAAGAATATTTTTCATGATGTGTCTCAGTGATATTACTATTCACACAAGAATGTACTTAATTTCTCATAATACAGATATTATTAATGTACCAGGGGTTCTTAGCATATGGCATTTTCTATATTTAGCATTTAGTTACTGTGCAATGGCATCTTATTTTCTAATTAACATTTATTATGTTAATTATAAACACGTCTAGGTTGTAATACATGTGATAAAATACATGTGAAATTAAGCCTGAGCTTCAGGCCAGGAATGTTTTTCCAACGACAGCCTTGAGTGTACATATGAATCAGATATGAGTTATTATTATACATATTGCTGCAATAGTAGTTTAAATAATGCAATGTATATAAAAAAAAGTTATCCTTTATTGAGCACTTTATCGTCAGTGCAATATGTATAATAATAACTTATCGTTCTTTAGTGTAAGTAAATAGGCTAAAGGGAAGAAGAAGTGAAAGACATCTGGTAGGTAATGGGTTAAACAATTATCGGCCAACATGAGAATCTTGCTGGTTGAAAAGACTGTCAATGTGTCTACTACAACATGCCATTGTAAAAATGTTTTCCACAAACAAAAACAAAAACACAAAACACGCTTGCCAGAACTTTTCGCTGCCAAAACGCTATGGAAACCGTAATTGCAATTTTAAATAAATAAAGATAATGTAATTATCTTTCTTGGATGCGTGTAGAATAATACATTCTGTATTATTATCCTGTTGCCTATTGATTCTGACTTTACAATAGTTCCATTAACACCATTATATCACTGAGTAAATCAATTACTTTAATCCTCCTGCTCTCTTGTTATTTAAGTGAGATTTTTTTTTATCCCTGCCCTGAAAGCTTTGAAAAATATTGAATGCAGTTCTTTTCAATTACATTTGTTTCTATATATGATAGGGTCAGCCCTGCGGAGTTCTAAAATAATTCTATTTCTAATATTCCTTATAATGTCTATATCGTGTTTGAATCTATTTATTTTAAGAAAATAATTGCACCATTTTGATTGATTTTCATCTCTCTATGGCTGCTATTGCATACTGGCATATAGTGTTCTCTTTATTTTCATTGCACTGTCAATGTGTTTATATCATGTTGTAAGAAAATGACAGTTTCTATGCGTGTTTTCTCCACATGCCTTTGTTCTACTCTGTACATGTGTTGTAGCGTGTGTGCCTTCACACCGGTACCCAGTAGTAGCCAGATTCACAGACAGACAGAAACGCGCTTTCTTTCCTCTGTGTGATTGCCAGACTCAGCCAGTTCTTCCCGGGGCAGTCATGCTGTTAAATTAGCTCTAATGAACGAGTAATTGCCTTAGATATAGTCAAGCATTTCAAAGAAAACAAAGATTCTAATTGATTTGCAATTTGTTTGGCATGTAGCTTTGTCCAAGGGCTAAGGATTGGTCTTCTGGATTTCACACTGCATGTATTATCCTTTATTAGTGGAATAACAGTGCTGATTACCTGCCTTCTGGGCTTAATGTACCGATTAATGTAAACTTTGTTCCTGTGGCATGTCCATGACAAGGAAAGAATAATGGGCAAGTGGGTGGTCCTAGAGCTGACCAAGTCTCCTGCTGCTAAGGTCTCAGTGCTTTAAGACATGGTGATAAAGCGGATCAAGTGAATAGGTTACAATAGCAAGACTTGAGTCTTGAGTTTTGATTCAGGCAAGTTGCAGGTTCAAGAACATCCCACCCAGCCGCCATCTCTTTCTTCCCACCTACGGTGAAAGCCAAGACCCGGTCATTTACTTTTTGCCTTTCCTGGCAGTTTTGTCTTAAATCTGTCATCATGCTGTGGTTTGGCTTCATTTCCGAATTTCACTAAAGCTGTGCTGAAGACAGGAGCGAGTCCTCGAAGATGAACTCAAATTTCACAAATGCTTTTTTAACAGCAATGGCAGAATGGTCACAATTAAATTTACTTAGTTTGCTTGAGTGAGTTTATTCATTTAATGGTTGCCAAATGCTCCACATCTGATGGACCCACTGCATTTTTGCAGGGTTACATGTTTCTAGGCTACTAGATGGTTTAACTTATTTTACCATACAGAGACCCACAATGGGCCTGATCCAGACCTACACTCGGGTGAGTTTTTACGACGGGTGTAAGCATAAAAACGGCCATTTGTACTTACTACGCATGCGTGGGGCAGATGTTACGCTCATGTTACGCTCCGAAATTCTGATCATATGGGCCTTGATCGCAAGACCTTTGTAAATACAGTCGAGGGGTTGTGCCTGCCATACGAAATCCATAAATACGCAGAGAGGGCAGGGTGAACCATTTAAATCCTACAGTATGGGTGTGCTAGGCATCGCATCTATGCATTGAGCTTACGGACGCCCCCGGTTACGATCAGAAAAGTTAGGGTAGGGTTTGCTAGGTGTAAGACGGCAAAACTAAGTACGACCAAGGGGACTGCCGAGGGGAGTGCATTGTAGGTACGCTGGCGTAAATACGCTACGCACATGAGTGTTTCATGAGCGTAGGTCTGGATCAGGCCCAATGTCCTCTATGCATCTCAGGGTGCAAGACCTTTGTAAATACAGTCGAGGGGTTGTGCCAGCCATACGAAATCCATAAATACGCAGAGAGGGCAGGGTGAACCATTTCAATCCTACAGTATGGGTGTGCTAGGCATCGCATCTATGCATTGAGCTTACGGACGCCCCCGGTTACGATCAGAAAAGTTAGGGTAGGGTTTGCTAGGCGTAAGACGGCAAAACTAAGTACGACCAAGGGGACTGCCGAGGGGAGTGCATTGTAGGTACGCTGGCGTAAATACGCTACGCACATGAGTGTTTCATGAGCGTAGGTCTGGATCAGGCCCAATGTCCTCTATGCATCTCAGGGTGCATTTATCTATTTTTAAATAGTTTATTTAGAGTTGGAGTTCATTCCCTCCCTGTTTGGACATAAGCTGAGTACACGTTACAGCTTTATTACATGATTATCTTTCCAATCAAAATGTTTTGGACCATTTTGTGTTTGTGTGCACGGGATATGGTTGCTTGCTTGACAGTTACCTGCTAGGAGCTCTGTCTGAAGATCTGTTCAATGAATTTGCACTCGACTCGGGGACGACTGATCTACACTTCTTCACGACATGGGTGGATGAATACTATACTAAATGTTATGGTTAGGGTAAGGCTGCACTTAGGGTTAGGCTACAGTTAGAGTTAGTGTCTGACTTTTAATTGTCAACATCATAGACTTTACCTAAATGTTGTTAGGAAAGCAACCATGTTGAGTTAATTCTTGTCAAGTTGTCGATAAAATGACTTTATATCCCATATACCACACCCAGTGTGTACGCTGCAATGATCATGAATCAGCTGCACTGTGGGACACACGGCCGGGACTCAGTCACAAATTATGTCACAGAACATGTTTAAAAGCATCCAGCTGCATTGCAACCGTTACTGTCACTGGTCATGAGGCTGGATGCTTTTAAACATGTTCTGTGACTGTGAGTCCTGGTCGCAGCTGTGTACATGAGGGCTGACTGGTTCGCTGCTATTTTACCTGCCCTTCCCACTCCAGGCAACTTCTCTGTGACCTCTGGACTTCATGCCCCTCTGATGTCTCGGCCACCGCGGGACTTGAATTCCAGACTGCAGGCCTGGTGTGTGAAGTCTAAAACAACGCGGTCTTATCTCTCTTCACAAGGTTAGTAATTGTAAATAATAAAAAATAATAAAAGAATATATATAGCAGATTAAAGCTATAAAAAACAATTAATAAAACAATAATTTATTAATATATACCACATATCTAAAATGGAGGCAGCTACAAATTAGTTTATAAAGTAATATATATGACCGGTGCACAAGGCAAGGGGAATTTGTACAAAAAACAAGACATGGCCTGGCACTCTAGCCATTACTCAGTTACTAATTATGAACTTCTATCTTTAAAATAAAAATCAGAGAATTAGTTACAAATATCTGCAGATACGTGATAAGCTGTTCGCCACTTACAAGGCTTCTCTGCTGAACAGTCCTAACTCTAATCTTAACTCTAAATAGAGCCCCAACCAAATTGGTCACATATCCAATATCTTTCTAAACCAAGAGCATACCTCACATGGAGATTCCCAGGTCTCCCAAACTGCCACTCTGAGACCGCACCCCCTCTCAGCTGCAATCTCAGAGAGACTTTAAACCACATATCCAAAATGGAGGCAGCTACAATTTTTAAGAAAGAAAACAACTAACACAACTAACTATATTGCGCTTATCGCCGCAAATTTTTGTTGATTCTAGTCTGCGGAGAAATAGCTGTATTTACAAAAAAGTGATTTTTACAGCAATTTCACATCACCGTCAATATTCGGTGACTTTTTGGTGCTTAAATCACTGTGCTTTAGCCCTGAAAAGACCCCACAGACCTTACGCCATGTAAGAAAAATAATATAAAAATTTACTAAAAATGAAAAATTGCATTTAAAAAGTAAAAAAGCAATGCACGACATGCTATGAACCCTTAGCATGCTGGCACATATAGTACTAGAAGGCACAGCATGCCTGTGTGTTGCAGGGCATGTTATGCCTTTTAGTACTATAAGCGTCAGCATTAAGGGTTAATGGCACGCTGCGCCGTGAATAATGTGTACAATAAGAATGTTACCTAAAAACCTTAATAGTGTGTCCCCGATCTAATGTAAATAGTACCTACATAGTTACCCCTTAAATAGTATTGCCTCGTTAGATGTGAATAAAAAAATATTGCCCCATTAGCTGTGAATAATAGAGTATTGCCCTGATAGCTTAGAATAAAAGTGTATTGGCCCGATAACTTAGAATAAAAGAGTATTGCCCTGATAGCTTAGAATTAAAGAGTATTGGCCCGATAGCTTAGAATAAAAGAGTATTGCCCCGATAGCTGTAAATTCAAATAGAATGGTCCCGAAAGTAGTCCTTATGATATAGTAATATTTAATATTTAAAGAGTGTCTCATAAAGTAAAAAATATTAAATAAATCTTAATATTCACATTTTAGATGTCATCAATCTTGGGAGAGTTGCTAGAAGAAATCTGAATCTTGATTGAAGAATCCTCCTTCTTGACCCGGAGAGATGGTGAAGTTCAGTCTGTCTCCTTCAGGGTTCCGATGCTAATGGGGCTACAGTCACTAGAGGTCCCTCTTATATAACCTCTGATGTGAGGTTATATAAGGGGGACCTCTAGTGACTATAGCCCCAGGCCAAAATTTGCCAGCCAGCCCTTGCTATTATATTTATGGAATATGACCAGAATCTACATCTCTGAATAGGCAAGGATCATACATTCAAATGCCACACTGAAATTGTCCTTTTTGGAATTGACCCTATTGTCCTATGATATGAGGCCAGCATGCTATTCGCGCTCATTTAAAATTTTGCATTGTTATGTGATGCTCGCTATGCTTATTGAAGAGAAGAGGAACTAATGAGCGTGAGAAAATCAAGAAAGCACATTCAGTGTTATTGTTTGAGAGAAAAAAAAATACAAAAAAATTAATAATAAAACAGCGATAAGAACAAGTGAAAAGGAAACAGCCTATAATATAAACACGTCTCATACTAACCTTTAATTGAAGAAGTGGCAGAAAAATAAGGCCGCATTCACAGGCACAAAGGTTGTTGACTCTGCCGTAGATATGCAGAAACCATTTTTATTTTTTTTAACCAATATTGCGTTCTATGATGGGAAAGACACTCTAGAAACCACCCTGCAACTTCATTGTGGAACACCATGAAGTAAGTGCATTTACTCACATAAATGTCACATATCTTGATGGAGTAAAAGTCTATGAGAAGAGAGAAGAGGCTATACTAGGGTTCAACTGGAGGTGGGGGGCACATAACAAAGTTTAATAAACTGTATTATAGAAAATAAATAGAAGTACCAGCAATACCCATTAAGCTACACAGTAGTAACCTGTATATATTATGCTACACACTAGTGCCCGTATTTATATTATTCCACACAGTAGCACCTTCAGTATTAGGATGCAAGCTCTTCTACTGGTTTGTGAACTACTAGGCACTTGTGTCCTGAGAACCTCTTGTTACATGCTGCAGCAGTGACATGTAAAATTCATCTACTTACCCAGTCCATGTGGTGCCGACCATCTTCCGAAATGCATGCCATCACCCTCATGCAAATTAGCCATACGGAGAGTGTCATCCACCCAGATGACAGACGCACACTCTCCTGTCTCCTCCTGTGTCCTGTGCGGTTGCCAGGACAATGGCCTTAACAGTTCAAAGGGGAGCCTGCTACCCAATCAGTGACTAGCAGTTTATTTATAAGTGCTTCCACACACTGTTGGTTACAGCATCAGTTTTTTCTGACTGTTCTCTCTCTCTCTCTCTCTCTCTCTCTCCTGAGTGACTTTCCAGTTGCCCATTACTCTCTCTTTCTGCGTTATTCTGCTCTCTGTTCCTGGACCCTTTTTGCCATTGTGTTCACCTTTGTTAAGTGTGTTAATGTGAGTGAGTGCCCCAGTTTGTTCTTTGTGTATTCATGAGAGTTCCCATCTCACCTGTTGTGTGGTGATTTCCATCTTTTACTTGCAGAATTCTTGTGGTATGTGTACCATCTCGAACTTGCTCCATCTTTCACCTACCTGTGATCTTTCCGTGTGCATTTCATCTCACACTGTTCAGGTGTTTATTGTCTGCATCCTCAATCTCTGCAGTTAGTCCTTTCCTGTCAGTCTACGGTAGCTGCCACCAGAGGCTGCAACCTGCTAGGTGCCAAAAGCCCAGACTCTGCCCACCATCAGAGACTCTAGTCAAGACTAAGCTCCTAGTTAAACTTCGTGTTCTGGTTGGTGGTATCACTGTAACACTTCTAAGTCCTGTCTGTGGTTTATCCCATGTGTGAAAGCTTTTGCTTGCAATTAGCTTGTAGTTGTTATACAGGTATGTTACCTATTACTCATGTTTAGAAGACACTTCTTGACAATTCATCCTTGTCAGTGATAGCATATGCATGTTGCATTAGTTTCCTGACTTAAGATCCTTATACATATGCATGTGTACCTAAGTTATGCATGACTTAGGATAATGCACTCCCCCTAGCACTCCCCTTGCACATATGTAACTTAGCTGACTTACATGTTCAGAACCCTACTTTAACTTTTCCTTGCGTATCTCTGTGTGTACATAATCCAAGGTCCATACCCAGGGCTTCTTTTCACGTTGGACGCACCGGAACGGCGTTCTGGCACCTTATTCATTACAGCAGGACAGTCCCGCTTTGGGGGACTGTCCCACTGTCCTGCCTGACTCACAACTTGTCTTGAGAGATCAGACTCTCGGGACAAAGTTGTTGGGTTTTTTCGTTTTGTTTTGTTTTGTTTTTTAAAAAGCAACTGCCACGCTGTGTATGCAGCAGGGCTTTAAACAGTGCAGTACAGGTCATACAGGACTCCTGCAGGAGCCCTGTATGACAAAACCTGTTACTGTGAATGGCAGTGACCATTCTACAAACAGATTTGGTTCTACAGGGCTCCCATAGGAGCCCGCACCATGTGACCGGGAGAGACAGCATGGGACAGATGCAGCGCCGTGGAGGAAGGCAGAAGACGTCAAAGGTAAGTAAGAGAAGACATTGTGGCTGGACATAAAGGGCACACATGGAGGCTGGATATTACAAGGACACTGGACATAAGTGGCACACATGAAGGCTGAACATTATAAGGGGCAGACAATGAAGGCTGCACATTACAAGGGGCATAAATGGACGCTGGACATAAGGGGCACACATGGAGGCTGGACATTATAAGGGACAGACAATGGAGGCTAGACATTATAAGGGGCATGCATGGAGGCTGGATATTATAAGGGACACACATGAAGGCTGCACATTAAAAGGGGCACACATGGAGGTTGAAAATTACAAAGGGAAGACAATGGAGGCTAGACATTATAAGGGGCACACATGGAGGCTGAACATTACAAGGGGCAGACATGAGGCTGAACATTATAAGGGGCAGACAATGGAGGCTGGACATTACAAGGGGCACAAATGAAGGCTGGACATTATAAGGGGCAGACAATGAAGGCTGCACATTACAAGGGGCATAAATGTACGCTGGACATAAGGGGCACACATGGAGGCTGGACATTATAAGGGGCAGACAATGGAGGATAGACATTATAAGGGGCATGCATGGAGGCTGGATATTATAAGGGACACACATGGAGGCTGCACATTAAAAGGGGCACACATGGAGGTTGAAAATTACAAAGGGAAGACAATGGAGGCTAGACATTATAAGGGGCACACATGGAGGCTGAACATTACAAGGGGCAGACATGGAGGCTGAACATTATAAGGGGCAAACAATGGAGGCTGAACATTACAAGGGGCACACATGGAGGCTGGACATTATAAGGGGCAGACAATGGAGGCTGGATACTAAAAGGGGCAGAGAGTGGAGACTGAACATTATAAAGGGCACACATGGAGGCTGGATATTAAAAGGGGCAGACAATGGATGCTGGACATTAAAAGGGGCAGACAATGGAAACTGGAATTAAACTTGGAGACTGGACATTACAAAGGCCACAATTATAAAAAATAATAAGGGCACTGTAATAAGGACTGGAAATTATGAGGGGGCTGCAATAAGGGCTGAAAAATTATAGGGGGATTCAATAAGGGCTGGAAAATTACAGTGGGCTGTAATAAGGATTGTAACTTATGAGGGGGCTGCAATAAGGGCTGATGAAGAGTGAGTTCCTGCACCTTACAAAAAAAGCACTGCCCATACCTAATTCTATCACTTAAAAATGATTCACTTTATTTATTCACTAAGGCAAATTCCTGGCAGCCTTCACTAGCCTAATTTATAGGAATACCGGAAGCAACTATTGCATAAATAACAACACTAGGGGAAAGACTGGCTGCTTTCAGTCATATTTTTTTGGGGGGATTTCTAAAACAAGCAATTGCCAGCAGTTTCCTGTTCGACAGCAGCAGTCCTGCAACTCTTGGGGTACCGAAGATTCCAACGCTAATGGGTAAGTTTTATTCCTAGACCAAACTATTCTCTTCCCACAACCTAACCTTATCCCTCCCCTAACCATCCTTTTTCCTTTTCTTAAAGACTGCACACATGCAATCTACGTAAGGAAAAGATGTGTAGATTACGTAAAAAAGATACTCGCATGCGCAGTATCAAATATCGGGAAACTCCGGACATATATGCAATACGTCCGGTGGTGTGAATCCGGTCCTACATGAGAAATGGTTATTTTGTCTAAATAAGAACATTTGACACGGTACCTGTTCTGTATAAAAAATTATTTAGGAAACAGCTGTTGGCACTGATACAAATGAGCAATTACCTTAACTAACTATATACAGTATTGCTACTGACATAATTATGATCTTTTTGACATTTTTATCCAGTAAAAAGATAGCTCTTATCAATAACGTATTTCCCCATGTACAAGACGCACCTCTGTATAAGACGCACCTTAATTTTGAGGTCCAAAAATTAAAAGTGCATCTTGTACATGAGGAAAAGCTCCCCTTTTAGGTTTTCTTACCTTTCAGATCATCCAGCGAGTTGGACTGCGGCAAGAATATGACGTCCTGCGGCGGCTGAGACTGGGAAAAGAAGTTCCATGGTCACAGCCTGTGACCGCGGGACTTCATTTCCCAGTCTCGGCCACCGCAGGACTTTATATTCTGACGGCAGTCCCACTCGCTGGATGATCTGAAAGCTAAGAAAACCTGAAAGAGGGGAGGGAGCTGCAGCCTAGACCTTATTTTAACATCCAGCCACAGTCTGACTCCAGACCGGCGGCGCTGGTCTGGAGTCAGACTGCGGCTGGATGTTAATATGGTAAACCCCCTGTATAAGATGCACCCTGTTTTTGGACACCAGATTTTTCCAAAAAAGGTGCGTCTTATACATGGGGAAATTCGGTATGTTTGGATGATTTTCTTCTAAGACCAAATTAATACAGTAGGTCAAAAATATTATCTGTTATTGTATGGTCACCAACATACATTGCCAAATTTTTCTGGATTTTTAATTTCAATGTATTTCACAGTTTTTATTTATAAGTTTCAATTTATTTAATTAATATTTTGGTATATTTGGTATCATTCTGACCTCAAATACAAATTTATTTTGTTTTGTTTTCATAAAAAAATACAAGGATAACATGACTAATCTTTGTTTAATATTTAGCCATCTGCATGTAGAATGCTTTCTCTTATACTTTGTTCCAGATATGCATCTATTTAATGAAGATAACACATTGCCTTAAAATCTGTTCCATTGAATTCACACAAAGAAGGGAGTATGTGGGATTTTAAAAGTGCAGTATAAATAAAGCTCTTGTATGTACCTTTTTAACATGTAGACAAAGTTGAAGTGTTGATCCATTTACCATGCAAAGCACAGATTGCTTGGTTTAGGTTTTTTTTTTAATTCTAATTAAGGACAGCAGCTTTTCAAAAGTAGACATTATTGTGAAAATTTTGGTATTATGAAAACAAATTTAATAAAAGGTTGAAAGGTAAAATTCATTTTCTGGGAATATGCACAAAAACAGCTTGTAGACTCTTATAATGTATTCATGGATTAATGCATACACCTTTGAAGACTTTTGGATACAAATACATAAACAACACAAGAGAATATTATAAAGCATGATATATGTGGGGTATACATTTATAAAGGGTGCAGGGCTCCAGTCCGAACGGCCGATTTTCGAATCGGCCGTTTCCTCCCCAGCCAGTTGCAAACTGGCTAGGATTTCGATTGCTATACCTCGATGAGGCATAGCAATCGATCCACTGAGCTTTCCTTAGGAGTCCCCCACTCCTTTCCCTAATTCTAACCCTAATCCTCCCCTCTCACTACCCTAACCTTCCCTTCCTGGCAGCCTGACCCTAACCTTCCCTTACTTGCAGCCTGACCCTAACCCACCATCTCCCGCAGCCTGACCTTAACCCTCTCTCCCCTGCAGCCTGACCCTAACCCTCCATCTCCTGCATCCTGACCCTAACCCTCTCTCCCCTGCAGCCTGATCCTAACCCTCCATCTCCCACAGCCTGACCCTAACCCTCCCTCCCCTGCGGCCTGACCCTAACCCTCCCTACCCCGCGCAGAGAGTTTACTCACCTGTTACATGTCCGCGGCAGAGAATTATCGCTAACGACGGATGGATATCACAAATTGCGAAAGTGAATGGGTGAAGTATGCTGAACGACATAATCACCCATTCATTAAAAAAAGTCTGAATGGGTAAGTATTCGAAAAAGGGACATCCGAAAAGGAACTTTCGGATGTCCCTTTTTTGGAAATCAGATTTTCTTAGCGGAGAGTGTAACCGACTTATAACCTCAGCACCCATTTTCCAGGATCAATAAAGGAGTTTAAGGACCGTATTCAGAGATGCTTTATTATAAAAGTACGCAATTAAACGTACGCACCTAACAAGTCAACACCCACGACACACTCCCCTCTCCCGGCCGTGCAATCGTAGACTTACACCTCCATAGACCACCCTTACTTTACGTGTGTACTTACATGCGTATAAGTCTTCCGTGCTTTCGATTCTTTATAGCCGTGCCCTCAAGCGTTCATTTAAATGCCTCCCCCACCCACTTTCATGTAAATTTTCAAGTACGTATTTCAACCCCGCCCATCCGTACATATGTCCCCAAGTGCGATTCACATGTCTGTGCATAAAGCACTTACATGCGTATATTCTATGTAACTTACGTAAATAAAGTTACTACGCATGCGCAGTAAAAACGTACCTAAAAAGCACAGCACTGAGATCTTAAGTTTGATCTCAGACAAGGCCTTATCTGTGTGCAGTTTGTTATTTCTCACCATGTCTGTGTCTTTTTCCTGTGGGCGCGCCAGTTTCCTCCCACACTTCAAAACATGCTAGTAGGTTATCGGCTACTGAATAAAATTTACCCGATTCTTTGTGTGGATTGTAAGGTCCAATGCAGCAAGAACTGATGGGAAAGGTTGCACAAACATTGTAAAGTGATATGTAATATGATAGCACTATATAAAAACATGTTAAAAAATAAATGAAACCTTGTATTAGTTTATTTTTATTATCATTATACAAGAGTTCATGGGTATTCTATTTAAACATAACTGCATTAAACCATTGTTGCTGTATTTTTTTTCCCTTTTACTCAATATATTAAATTGGTTATCCCCTCTTCTTTTTTCTTTTGAATAAGCAATCCTATTCATCAAGTATCAGTGTCTGGTTGACAGGAATGGAAATTACTACAGAAAAAAAAAAAGAAATCTAATCAAAATATAACAATTTCCAAACTTAACTATTGTGTTTCAAGTCTGAAATTCTAATACACAACTCAGAAATAGGTAATGTAGACTTAGACTTGGGGCTAGATTTACTAAGATGCGGGAAAGGAAAAGTGGAGATGTTGACCATAGCAACCAATCAGATTCTAGCTCTCACTTTCCTATTAGATACTAGAGATTGTCAGCTAGAATCTGATTGTTTGCTATGGACAACATCTACACTTTTCCATTCCTGCAGTTTAGAAATTTCGGCCTTTAACTTAAACATGACCTGTGACTGAGCTTATTTGCATGTGTTCAGAATTGGATTGGGTTCACTTGTTTGGGCTCACCCTTACTGCACATTGACTAAGTGCCTCCTCTATATCCCTCCCATGACATACTCTTCGGAATGCAAACCGCCGCAGCTCAAGTTGCGTACAGGTCTGAATTGGGATGCAATTGTGTTTTCTTCATGCGCTAATTGGCTTACAATCACCTTTGGATCAAGCCCAAAGAGTGCAAACACAACAAAATGTTTATGACCCTGAAAACAAGTTAAAGAAGACTACAAAAAAAAATCTTCAAATATGCCTTTTATCTTGCATGTAGGTTTTGGGTACTCAATCATTGTCAGGAAAAGAAGAGGATTCCCCACACTCTAAAACTTAACCAAATACCAGAATTAATAATTTTCCAGTTTCCAGGTAGTTTTGTTTTTGTTGTTGGTCATGTTCAAGCATGATGCACAGACACATAAGACCCTATTCAGTTGACTGCGAAGATGGGAATAAGCACATATTGTGCCAATTCCCATCTATAACGCTAGAAAAAATTTGCGGATTTTAATGCACACCTCTAATCAGGCCCATAGAGATAACGGGATGCAGTCTGTGGAACAAAAGTTATGTCTTCCAAATACAGGTAGCCAAAAGCTTATTTTCGGCTGTCTCTATTTTGAAAAAATTTAATTGGAAACTTTCTTTAATAAATGGGTAAGTATGCCGAATTAATTTTTCTGCATACTTACCCATTCATTGATTTGGAAACCATCACTGTAGACCCACCTGCACAACGCTGCAAACCTGCTACACCAAGGTGAGTATAACAAGGAAGTCTATGGTATTAGGGTTAATCTAAGGGTAGGGGAGTGTTAGTGTTTGGCTGGAGGGAGGTGAGTCTTAGGGTCAGGCTGCAGGGAGGGGAGTCTTAGGGTTAGGTTGCAGGGAAGAGAGTCTTAGGGTCAGGCCGCAGAGAATTAAGTCTTAGGGTCAGGCTGTGTGGAGGGAAGTCTTAGGGTTAGACTGCGGTGAAGGGAATCTGAGGGTTAGGGTAATGGAAGGAGAGGGTTAGGGTTATGGTAATGGAAGGGTTGGGGTAAGCATTAGGGTAAGAATTGGGTGACATTCATACCATTCACCACTGTATCTTCTTTCTTCTGTGGATCAATTGCTTATCCTCTGTGAGACAGAAGCAATCAATTTCCCAGCCGGTTTTTGTTACATGTCTCCACTCTAATCATGGTGACATGTAAGTTCTTATCTTGTTTGCTGCTGGCTCTTGCTGTCCTGTCCCACTTCCTTTATAAGAATCATTCCCTGCAGGCCATTGCACCATGCATGGCCAGCACATGTTCATTACTAGCAGCTGCTGCTAATAGTTGGCATGCCCTTCCTCCCATAGTTCATGGTTAGCCCTGTCTGTGTCCTGCTCCTGCCTTGTGCTATTATTTTGCTTTCTGAGTGCCCCAGCTTCTTTAGTTTCCCTGCCTACCCCTTGTGTCCTTCAGCCTTCTTGTCCTAGTGTTCTCTCTTGTCCCAGTCTAGCCTCCTTCCTCTTGCTGTGACTGTGTGGCACCCCTGTGGTGCCCCCTCTTTTGTGTGAGTGTGCGCAAGCCCTTGTGTGTTTGTTTCATTTATCCTTTTGTGTAGTGTGTCAGAGATAGCCTCTGCTAGATCTCTTGTTCCCACTCTCTATTTACTTCCGTTCTGCTTCTATCTCTCCAGCTTCCTTCCACCTTTGTTTCCTTTTCCTTCTATGGGTGTCGTGTCTGGAGGTTGCGACCCGCTAGGAGTCCTGCAGCCCAGCCTATTCCCAATAAGGGGCTCTAGTGAATACCAGGTCCTAGTTAGACTCTATGCCCTTGTTGCGGCATTCATAACAGTTTGTAACTGGCTGAGAGAAAATGGCCCTTTCCAAAAAGGCTGTTTGCAGCAGCAACCCACACCTGAGATAACATATATTTCCTCACACACACCATGGGCCAGATCCAGACCTACGTTCGCTTGCATTTTTACGGCGGGCGCAAGCGTAAAAACGGCCTTTTGTACTTACTGCTCATGCGTGGGGCAGATGTTAGGTTCATGTTACGGTCTGAGAAACTAAGCGTATGGGCCTTGATCGTAACAGCTTCGTATTTACACTCGAGGGGACGGGCCAGGCATACAATCTCCGTAATTACGATTTAAGGGCGAGGTGAGACATTTAAATCGTACAGTATGGGCTTGCTAAGCATCGTAACTACGCAATGAGCTTATGGACGCACGTGGTTACGCTCAGAAAAGTTAGGGTAGATTTTGCTGAGCCTAAGAAGGCAAAAGTAATTACGACCAAGGGGAGTGCTGAGCGAAGTGCATCGGAGGTACGCCAGCGTAAATACGCTACGTGTATGAGCGTTTCGTGAGTGTAGGTCTGGATCAGGCCCATATGTGTAACACACGCACAAAGCATTACTCACTCTCTCGTTATCTCCCATCTTGACTACTGCAACATTCTCCTCCACTGCTCCCTAACTCTCCTTCCTTATCTCCATCCACACATCCGCCCAACCTCTCTAGACCACTGCCTCAACTTCAACCTGCTAACTATCTCTGACTCTAAGACTTCTCCCGAGCTGCCCTTCTGCACTGGAACAACCTACCGCAACCTATCAGGCAATACAGCAACCCCCAATCCTTCAAACGCTCTCTCAAAACCCACTTCTTCAGGCTAGCCTACCCTTCCTCCACCTAAGCTTACCTGCCCTCTTCATCTTCATTCTTTTGGCTCCTGTTTGTTCACCCCCTCCCATTTAGCATGTTAGCAGGGCCCTCCCTCCTTCTATCATCACCCATCTAGCTTGTCCTCATTTATTCCCACCTTTTTTCTCTACTGTCTCTCTCTCTCTTTATTCTTCTGCTCCTGCACATATATCCTGCATCTTTATTGTTCTGCTATTTTTGTACTACACTTTATTTTGCATTGTACTTGTATTGTATTTATTATTATAATTTTATATTTATTTAAACTTCTACCCTTTCTGTCAATTTGTTTGATGCATCAGCACTCTATAAATAATCGTTAATAATAATTAGAGATGAGTGCCAAACCACGTGTTTTGGTTTTTGTTTTGGTTATACATTTTTGTAGTGTTTTGGTTTTGTCAAAAAAAATATGAAATGTTTTGGTTTTGGATCTGTATTTTATTATAAATTGCTAAAAAAAAAAATGCTAAAATCAAGGCATTTTTATGTATTTTTGCTCCTAAAATATTAATAATATGAATAACATTCATGTCCAGTAATTCCTAGTCAAATTGGACCATCTCACAGCTCACAAGATTGAGGTTGGTTGGTACATGCTACCATATATTGTCTAGTATTCCACTCTCAACTTTGTGACATTTGTCAAATGTATTCTCAGGTATTGCTATTGTTATATAACATATGAAAGGACAATATCTATGGTCCCTTCCACAGTAAATATAAATATATATATATATATATATATATATATATATATGAAAGCAAAGAAAAGGGGGCGCTCCATAGTGCAGAAAATCTTTAATAACGTTTCACAAAAAACGACTGACAAACAATAAAATTACAGAGGCGTACCAGATTTGCTGGAATCAAAACAAATTTGATTCAAACACGTTTGTTATTCTCACTTCCCCGGCAAAGCGTCGCTGACAGACACAGATCCCAGCGTCCTCAGACACAGGTTTACACGTGCACCAACGGAGGCTTGTCACAGCAGAAGCGTATGGAAAAGGAGGATCCCAGGTAAATGCAGACTCCACCCCAACGCGTTTCGTCACCACGGACTTCGTCAGGAGGCGTGTCTGCTGGTGGCTATTGCTGTGTTTAAATACCCTGTCACCTATTACTCTTAACCCTTTCATTACCAATTAATATTTCTTTCAATTTAGGTTAACAGGACTCTTTAACATCAAGCCAATAACATTTCGCAAAGAACCATATTTGCAACACTTATCAAGGCTATTGCAACTAATTGATACAATCTTACCAATAACAAATAACAAATAAATACTTTTCTTCTAAGACTCCAAATTCATTAGGCACTTAAAATATAAATAAACATACACTCATCTACTGGTTAAGAGACTTCGACTTCATTAAAACACTTCTAATTAAATTTCCCTACATATATAATCAATTTAAATAACTTTAAATAACGGCAGAAACTATATTAAAATATTAGAATTTGTTATATTAGATTCGATTTTATAATCACACAATTATTGTAATGAACTATCAATCAATTTTAGATTTCTATTAAATTATTCCATATTGTTTTTATAAATAATTTAAAAAATTACTAAAAAAAAAAAAACCTTTTAAAATTTTTTTTAAAAATAGCAATAAGTTAACAGATTGAGGGTGAACAGATTATATCTAAAAAATTTTTTATATATGATTAATATCTAGAGGAATATATCCCCATAAGACACACAGTAGCCACAATTAATAAAAGACAGTAAGGATAACACTTTAAAAAAGGAATACATTTTTTTAAAAAGTTGCTATAAATAGGGAGTAAGTTCAAAATGTTCGTTTAAACCATGGGGTGTTAGCGTATTAAGGGTAAAAATCCAAAACCCCTCTCTTTGTGAAAGCCATGATAATCTATCCCCTCCCCTTTTATCCAAAGTAACATGTTCAATGGCCCTAATTTTAAAATTAGTACTATTTCCTATTGAACAGCCATTGACATGTCGTGAAACACTATGACTGGAGCTCTTATTTACAATGTTTCTGTAATGCTCCAGTGCTCGAATCTTCCAGTGGTGTGTGTGTGTGTGTGTTTTACATATCTTTCCCATTTTAGACACATGAGGCATGTGCCTATGGGTGCCTGTCAGGATATCTT
>WWET01002206.1:179247-194904 GCA_011038615.1 Limnodynastes dumerilii
TATATTAAAAAAATATGTTTTTAATTGGTAGGCTCATTGCTGAGATACTTTAGGCTTAGTTTTGTACTTTTGATAGCAAATGTATGTATTTTTCTAAAAAGCATTTTTATTGCCAATGTTTTAAAAAAACATTTTACAGTTTATCTAAGCATTCATAAAATTTTGTGCCTTTATTTGTTTATATAGTTGTATTATTTTTACAGTTTCAGAATGTACAGAAAAAGAAAGCGCAAATCCTTTTATATACTGTACACAGTGCACACACAGAGGCATGAAGTAAAAGTAAAGGGGTCCTATTCTGAGTTTTTGACATCACCACAAAAATGTCAATATTTGCATCAGTACATATTTTCCCTATGCACTCTCGCTGTTAATAAATTCTGAGCCTATATAAGTCCATATAAGATAGCTTAGTATTAGTCTTTAGTTTCTTTGATGTAAAATGTACTTAAACCCTACCCATGGTTGGCTTGTTGCCTCTTGGTCTGTTTAAATAGTTATGTCGTCTGGAGGAGTCAAGAAGTGCTCTGACTGGAGACAGAATCAAGTCCTCAAGTGAGTCAGAGCAGGAACAATATTTATCTTTGAAGTGGAATAAAATGAGGAAGAATTACAAATGATAAAGAAGAAACATTGTGAATAAGAATGGCTGGTATTATTTTCTAAATGGTTAACACACGGCAGGTGACCTTAGTCAAAAAGAATGAAGTCCATCTTCAGCCCAGGTACATGGAGAGTTCCTTTTGCAGTGTACACAGTTGAATAGTTCAATGAGAATGTCACTTAAGGTGATAATAATTGACTAAGGCATAACAGAGAACAGAACAGTGCATGATGTCTAGAAGCAGAAGAGATGAATAAAGTGTTATATTGTTTTACAAAACCCAAGCAACAAGATGATACTCACAATGTACATTATGCATAAATGCAGGATAACTTGTCATCTTTTGGAAAGTCATTTCATGGTGTCACAATGTCACCTCTTCACCAGTACTGCTTTATATATAGTTATTTGTGTATTTACTTAAAATCGCTTTATTAAATCTAAGGCCTCGTGACCACTGGCATTAGCGTTTAATGCAAGTAAAATGTATGTAAGAGGCATGGAAAAGAAACATTAATGGGTGGAGTAATGTCTAGTACTCCGAGAGTGCTTGGCAGTCTCTTAACTAAAAAACTGCACCAGTGTCAAGTACACAGACCCATTCATTGCTGAAGGAATAAAAGAACAATGAATGGCTATAACATGGGGGAATACTGCAAATACAGTTGTTCTTAAATATAGACTTTTTGGAAGAATGACAGGCACACATATGGCTTAAATGATTTTTGGATTAAGGAAGTTTTTAGATTTGGCTTTCAGTCTAGTCAATATCAATAAAAAGGAACATGTTTTGCTATTCATTTTATGTGACAGAATAGCCATTTCTAGTCCATTATTCCTATTATTCTATTTCCTGTCACGTGATTCCCTATAATTTCCTGGACCAAGAGATACTGTTCTTTGAAGTTTCATAAAAGTTCTTGTTACCCTACTGATGACTTTGCGCAGAGCCATTTACAACTGATTTCATTACTAAAAAAAATGAAACATTTAGGTACTTTAGCAGTACCTTGTGGAACTGATTTAGAAATAACAATTCAAATAGGTTGACAAATCAAGTTGCAATGTGAGGGGTACAATTTTTTTCTTCTTAATGCAGGGAAAATATTGACATATTTTGTTTATTGCACATTAATACGGAACAGCTTTATTTTTAAATTCTGAACTTATATGATATCGTTCCAAACACTTGGTTATAATGTAATTGCAAGATAATCGTAAGAAAAACATGTAGAACCTGATCCAGAGCCGTGTTTTCGCCTATATTTTAGGTGTAAGTGCAGCGGAAAACAGCTCTGTGCAATGTGCAGATTGGCAGCAAGCCAGAAAAAGGAGCGGTTTTGTGAAACTACAAATCCCAGCATACTTTGTCAGGTATTTGATATGCTTTTGCAGTTAAAGCATACTGGGACTCGTAGTTTCACAACACCTGGAAAAGCCACAGGTTGGTCAGGCTGGCCATATAGCTTGCTGATGTGCATGCACTTCCACTTAAATTTTACACCAGCTCAGAGCCTTAACTAGATATATTAATGAATTAACAATCAATTTTTAAAATATATGTTTTTACTTTAAAAAAACTCATTTTGTTTTAGCCTGATAAGCAGCTGATTGCTGTTTGTTCTGTTCCAGCATAATGTAAGAGTGTAGTAATTTTTTTAGGGCTTTAATATCATTATAAATAAAAAGCAAACTAAAAACAAATTTGAAACATACAAACATGTATAGGCTGCCCCGAGTATACAAGCCTCTGCCTAGGTGCAAAAGTAGCAACCCATCCTCTGCCTAACAACTCTACATCAGGGTTGCCAACATTTTAAAGCTTCTCTCCAGGAGAACCTGGAGGATAGCCATATGGAAGCAAGGGGGCAGGGCTTAATGACGCAATTTATGCAAATCACGTCATTAAATCCCCCCCATCATGTAATCTCTAGCATTACATGGGGTGGACGGGGCTTGATGACATCATAAAGCCCTGCCCATCCCTAGCAATTCTAGGGATTACAGCAGAGATGAGTAGCTGGTCGGGGCTTGTGGGAGCTTTGCCGGCTCTCCCAGGATACCGGGAGAACTTCCCAAATTTCAGGTTCATAATGTGTACTCAGCTTTAGGACACAAATCTGCCCTTTACTGCAGTTCAAGGTTGTTTTTCTATTACTCCTAATTTAGATTCAGCCCCAATATATTGGGGCTATATATAATTTAACACATCAAGAATGTTGTAGAGAAATATGGCGTTATGTACTGCAGCAATTAGACCCCACCAGGGAGGGTCTACAAACTCCTGTCAGAACAAGCTGAAAAATAGTGAAAGGTAGGGGGAAAAGTGCTGTACCCAGGGCCAGATTAACAATGGGGCTAATGGGATTACAGCCCCAGGCTGAAAATAGGCCCCCCACACAGTGTAGATCTCCAGAACTCCCACTGCAGTGCATAAGGATGAATGTCAGGGACTAACATCCTCCTTCAAAGCATGCTATATAGTGTTGACCCTTGATCATTTTTAGCTCCAGGCCCAAATGGTCCTCAATCCGGCCCAGGCTGTGCCTAAATAGATGGATAAGATTAAATAAATAGTTGTAAAAAGTTGTGAATATATAGAGTTATTAAAACAATATGAAGTTCTTATAATTACAATATTGCACTATGTGGTGAATAGGGGCAGGTGGCAATGTTCGTCCAGGGGGGTAGGTGAATAATTCAAATGGTAAGTTAAACATTAGTCCAAACGGGTTCAAAGTTCCAAACAGTGTAGCCCATTCCAACCTCTAATGGTCTGCCAATCACTGGTTAATAGGTTTCCATAGCTCTCAAATCAAAAACAATTAGAAAAAAATACATACCAGTATTTATTAAATGCACATATAATCAGTGTAATCAACAACAATAATAAATGAGTAGGAAAAATAAAAAGTAAAATCGAAAATTAAAAGAAGGAAGAGTCCAGGAAACAGTTCAAAGAAATATCAGAAAGCACACAAGAACGAGGACCTATCACATGTATCATTTAAGTAGATATAAAATAGAAAGACATTTAGTTTAATTTAAAACAGTGATAAAACTTAACATATAGCTATTGTTTGCCGTGACTTTTGCGGAGCAATATATATTTAGAGGAGGACAGCAATAGAGCAATAGAGGTAAAAAAAAAACAAAACACACAAACACACATAATAATAATAACTGCCCAGGAGCAATTACCCTGATAAGAAGATACAAGGATTATGCATAGCAAACTGCAGCATGCGAGATGGGAATTGCATGTTAGGTAATTGTTAATTTTAGAAAATGCAGTGCCTAATTGCTGTGAAACACACTGACTATTAACAGGATGCCCTAGCACCTGCCTTTGGCAATAAGGAGAGCACGCGAGTGGCCAGCACAGGAACCATATGTGTAATTAGTGACCATCAGTTTGGTAGTTTTCTTTACTGATTCCTTTGTGTGCTATGAATACACCATAATGACATATTTTATTAGAGGGCAAATGACTGTTTGGTAATGGGGGCTGCTTAGAAAAATCCTAGTCCAGGAGGCAGGAGGGGGACTTGTCTTTCCCCTGCCACATGAATTGAAACATGGTTCCTTTTTATCTATCCTTTCAAGGAGTACAGAAATGTAATCTAAATGGTGGATAATGATATATACAAACATTGCATGTTATAATTGGAAAGGCAAGAAAGCAGGCCTTACCCTGCTGTCTGTGTCTCAGAAATCCCTGGAAACATTCACAGACTCCTTTTACCATAGATAAAAATATTACTGACATACTGTATGGTGAAATTTTTTTGTTCCATTTCAAATATAAATAATAACATTGTGTTATTCAGTGTTGGATAAATGTAATAATATCTAACCAATTGCAATTTTTTTAGTGAGCTGTGCATGACTGTGTAATCATGATCTATGTGGTGTATATGTGAGTGAGAGCTGCACACATGGAAGGACATCCTCAGAACTTCCAGATGACCAACACAGCTATGATGTTCCAGGTATTAGAACGAAAGCATTGCCATAACTGCCATGGGTGTAAGGGAAAATGCAGCTGCTATGGCAGGGTTGCCGACTTTTTAGAGCTTCCCTCCGGGAGAACCCAGATGGAAGCCATGGATTTCTGCAAGGGTGCGAGGCTTAATGATGCGATTTATGCAAATCGCATCATTAAGCCCCACCCCCTGTCAATCACTCCTGTAATCTCTAGCGTTTCAGGGGATGGACGGGGCTTGATGACATCATCAAGCGCCGCACATCCCTAGTAACGCTAGGGATTACAGTATAAATTCATAGCTGGTGGGGCTTGCGGGAACTTTGCCGGCTCTCTCGGGATACCGGGAGACCTGCCCAAATTTCAGGAGTCTCCCTGATATTCCAGGCAACCCTGTGCTATGGAGGAGCGGAGCAGAGATAATCTGCCAAGCTTTATACAGCTCTGAGTGCTAAGCACTTCAGCTAGCCAGAGAGGAGCCACAAGCCAACAGAGGTCAGCACTAAGCTGTTGCTCCTGGCTGGCCTCAAAGCGCATGCACCTCTTATGGATGCACTGTGCAAGTTGCTCCACATCCAGATGTCTGCTGCCTTGCTATGGGGCCCAGCATTGTCTACTTCTGTCCCAGGTGAAGTGTAGTAGAAGATAATAAAGCTAAAATAATAAATAAATTCACTGGTCAGGACAGTGGTAGCTATTACTTATACTGCTTTCACATCACCACCTCCGAAAAACCAGAGTTATAAGTCCACAAAAACCTGGGAAATTCCTGGATCTGACGGATCCACATCACCCATGAATTTCCCGGGTTTTAGTGGATTTAAATCCCACGCTGGCCAAGGTTATAATTAGGACCCAATGATGTCCTGCTAGCAAGACATGAATTGCTTTGCACTTCAAGGGGTTTATTTTTGCCAAGATCTCCCCGCGGATTAAAAGCTTACAAGACTGGATCCTATACAAGCTGGTAGTTATTTATTTTGATTAATAATTTTAATGTATATCATTTATTTAAATGTATTTATTGTATTTAATAAGCAATGCTTATCATAATACATTTTTTATTAATAATTTTAATGTATTTATTGTATTTAATAAGTAATGTTTATCATAATAATTGTTTTTTATTAATAATTATTTTTTTATTTTAAGGGCTGGCCCTATATTTTATTATGCTTCTAGGGGGCATTACTATGTTGTGTTTGGCACAGAATGACAGGGCATGGTGGTGCTTGTGGTTCTCCAAAAGCCAGAATGTCCTAGCATCCTTGGGCATGCTGATGCTTGTAGCACTACAAGCATCAGCATGTCCTATACTTTGGATTTCTTTTTTTTTTTTTCAAATCCGGCCCTAAAAAGACATTTGTTTACTATTGTCATAGTAATAGTAAACAAATCTAGCCAATCAGGTGCCAATGTGAAAAACCCGGGTTGAAAAATAACCTTTCACATTGCCACCAGTCCCAAGTGAGACCCGGAAAAACCCTTCTTTTTTCCCAGGTCTGAATCCCGGGTCATTAGACCCGGGTAGCTGAAAAAGGGACCTTTTACATCACACCAAATACACGAGTTTTTCCAAAGACCCGGGTTTTTGTCCAAAAACACAGGTATTTCGTGGTGATGTGAAAGGGGTTATAAGGTACTGCTGTCTGAAATATTAGGCATTTGTTATAAATCCTTATCAGGCACATTGCAGAGATGTCACCATGCCCAAGTAAACAAAGCAGTACAAACCTGTTCTTCATATCACATATGAGTTATTGTAGTGAAAACTTTGACAGGTGTTCATAGGATGCAGTCAGGGCCGGTGCTAGGTCTCTGGGCACCCTAGGCGAAGTTTGGCCTGTCTCCCCTCCCCCCCTTATTGAAACCTCCATGCCACGGCCCCTTCTGAAACTTCCATGCCCCCTTCTGAAACCTCCATTTCCTTACCTGACTAGATCTTCTCCCATCTGACAGTCTTCTCTTCAGTCTCCTCTTCAGTCTTCTGCTCCTTGCTGCTCCCTCCTCACAAGATGTCGAGCGGACGTCACGTGATGACGTCACGTCACGTCCGAACCCAGGGAGGAGTGCGGCGAGGAGGAGGAAGGTCCTGCGTCCTGGAAGGTGAGTACTATTTCTTATTTTATTATTTATAGCAGTGGTTCCCAAAGTTTCTCAATTCGAGGCACCCTTATGGTCTCTATATTTTTTCAAGGCACCCTAAGACAAAATAATTACCAAGCAGTCCTATTTTTAAAGTATTTGAGTCAAAATAGCGTCATAACTATTTAAATTATTTTCAATTATTGATGGCAGGACCTTTTAATACAACACAATCTATGTACCATAATAACAAATATAAGTCTTACCGTCCCTTCTCTCAGTGATAGGCTGCAAAGAAATTATTGGAGTACTCTTTCTGTTATTTCACCTGGAACACAGGAGTTTCCAAAAAGCAAAATAAAATATATCTTATAAAAAATAAATAAAAACACCCCCCTATATTCGCTTCATCATCTCAACCTCCTCATTTACTTTATCATCACCCCCTACCCATTTATCATTTCCCCATTCTCATCATCCTCCCCATTCTCTTAATCATTTCTCCATTCCCTTCATTATTTCCCCCTCCTCTTCATCAGTTCCCCCTCCTCGTTCTCTTCATCATCACCCCCTCCCCATTCATCACCATACCCTCATCAGCTCCCCATGATCTCCTCCTGTGTTATACCCCTTCCCTATCATCTCCTCCTGTGTTGTCCCCCTTCCCCATGATCTCCTCCTGTGTTGTCCACCTTCCCCATCCTCTCTTCCTGTGTTGTCCCCCTTCCCATGATCTCCTCCTGTGTTGTCCCCCTTCCCCATCATCTCCTCCTGTGTTGTCCCCCTTCTCCATCATCTCCTCCTTTTGTTGTCTCCCTCCTCATCATGTCCCCAATATTGCCCCAAAACCTTTACTATTTTTTTATGTACTGAAAAGTGAAGAGAGCATACCTGCACTATGCTCTCTAGGCTCCTCTATGCATGCGTGTGATATCATGACATCACACTCATGAAGCATGAAACGCTGTGCGCCACAAGGAGCCGGCAGACTATCACACAGCTGACGGACTCCACCATAGGTTCACATAGGAGAGGGGGAGAGGGGACGGATCTGGGGTCGGTCCGGTTCACATAGGAGAGGGGGGCGTCACCGTTCTATAGAGGAGTGGCTGGTGCCCTCCCAGGCTGGCTAATTATTTTCATGCCGGGTTATGATATAACCCGGCATGTAAATGGAGGCGAGGGGGGCTGCTTTTACCGCCCCCAGGTCTGGCGCCCTAGGCGATCGGCTAATAGATCGCCTAATGGTAGCGCTGGCCCTGGGTCCAATGCAGATGAGACGATCATTATTGTTTGCGGCATTTGGCAGTCCAGCTCTCATTCAGCAACCTGTGTATTGCTATGCTGCCCAGTTGCCTCTATTTTGTAAACAGTAGGATTGGGCCTTTCTCTCTCTGCTCATTAGCCAGCATTCCCTTATGCGCTCACACCAGCAGTCCAATTCCTATTGTCTTCTGTTTTTCCATAACTCCCACTTAGTCTATTAGCTCACTTGAGCAGGGCCCTCCATCCTAGTGTTGTCCCCTGTAGGTAAGTATCAGCGGGCCCCTATCAGGTCCAGGCCCAAGACAGTAGTCTCCACATGCCGATAGTCTTCATCCCAACAGGTAAATATGATAAAATGTGAACATAGTTCACTTATGGGAAACATGCAGCCTTTAGAGCTGTCACCTCCTTTCCATATTGATGTCAGATATGTTTGTTATCACTGGTAACACTTGGTTCAAGGTATTACTTGCTTGTATTACTAAGAATAGTTAGACGGTTACACCATGTGTCCCCTGAAGTTTATCAGTTTGCCTATCTTCATGGTGCAGCCCTTGAACCATGCAAAAGGGCCTCACATTAGCTTTAATCTGTTTGATAAATCCCTGCAGTACATTTAATGATAGAAAGAAAAACATATATGTGATAACATACCAGCAGGCATCGTCCACAAGTGTTACAAACTATAAAAAATACATATGACATCACCGTGAAAAACTACCCCAAAGGCAGCATGAGGTACACGCATAAAATGTTATAAATTTGTAAAAAAAAAGGTCAGTATTAGAGAAAGTCACACATATAAGCATTTGAATATATATATATACCAATAAAGACAAAATAATTTATGCAGTAATGCACATATGTAACAGGATGACCTGCAATACTTACACTGTTAGCAGTGGCAAACACAGGATTTTGAAATGGGGGGTTTCCAATGCGTGTGATATATGTGGGGTATATTAGTATACCTCCCAAATTTTAAAGTCCAAAAATGGGACTAATAAGATCGACCCCTATTTCGCCTAAGCTCTGCTCATGACCCGTCTCCACTGTCATGTCAGAGGGCAAAAAATACCCTTGCTTGTGAGTGTGTGCATGTTTGGAAATTAGACTGTAATGCAGTATAGGTTGATGTGAAGGACTAATTAAAATTGTAAAGAGCTACTTAATATGATGGCACTGTTAAAACAAATATGTAAAATGGCAATACTGATAATATGGTAATACTATCTGACTGCCAAGAAATCTAAGACATCCATTAACGTTCTCTGTGACAGCAGGATATTTATAATGTAGATTTGAAAATAATGAAAAATACGACCTTAAGAAATTGCATTGGTTATAGGCTGTAACAAGTCCTGTTTTTGATATTTTTTAAGTGATTTATAAGTTACTTCTTTCACACATTAAAATATTCATTTTATATTGAAGGTACATATTTAATAACAATAGTAGAGAACATTACACAATGGACCAGAGCTTGTGTTAGTACATAAGCACTGTTGATTTGTTGTGACCCATTCACCATCCCCTATCTGCTTCCCTATTACAGCACAGACCATTACCACCTTTCTCTGTCATTCTGCCCCACATGATTTTCAGGGTTTTTTTTCAGGTTTTTAAAAGTTTTTTTTTAAAAGTTTTTTTTAAAAAGTTTTTTAAAGTTTTTTTTTACATTTTCAATGTTGAGGGTTTCTGGGCAACTAGAAACCCCCTCCCTGGTTAGGATATGTAGGGTAAGGAGTAGAGAAGGCACTAAGGGCCATATTTACTAAGCTGCGGGTTTGGAATTGTGGAGATGTTGCCAATGGCAATCAATCAGATTTTAGCTCTCACTTTTCTTTTACATACTAAAGAATGTCAGCTAGAATCTGATTGGTTGCTATGTGCAACATCTCCACTTTTACAAATTCACAGCTTAGTAAACTTGCCCTAAGAGTTAATAGAAAAAAATCAATACTGCATTACCAGTATTTTAAAAGTTGATAGAAAATATTAAATAAAACATTTATAAAACAATACAAACTAAAAGCAAAGAAAGATAAAAATCTTAACATTGATGTAAGATTGATGTTTGATGTGCACTATTCAACTTTCATTCTCTCGTCTCTCATCAGACGACAGAATGAAAGTTGAACAGTGCACATCAAACAATTATACAGCAAACAAATCCCTTCAGCAACAATTATTTAAAAGTCCGATTCTCAGGGGGTAAATCTCAAGCTGTAGTTAGACACGAAGGGCCAGATTCAATTAGCCGCGATGACGGGAAAAAGTACACGCTGCACTTTTTCCCATCATATGCGGTATGAAAAATAGGCAAATTTTTATGTGCACCTCTATGGGGTGCGCATATAATTCACCCAAAAAAATTTAGCGGAATTAGCTTCGCACCGCAAAATACGCTGCTGCGAAGCTAATTGAATCTGGCCCCAAATGTCACTTAAAGTGAATAACAAACTTTTAGTGTACACAAGTAGCTAAGGATTCCCACATGCTTTCCGTACATGTGGGGTTTGGCAGTACGAACGAGAGAGAGGAGTGAACTCCCCCTATCACTCCTCTTGTTACAGTTTCGCTATCATAAGCCTGTTTTAAGTGGAATGTGCAGATCAGCGCTCCATAAGACCACTGATCCGCTCATAAATGTCAAAAACCCACCCCCATTCTACAATTTAAATGCTTCCCCCCGTCCACCTTAGCGGGCGGAGGGGAAGCACAACCCCGTTGTATGCAAAATCTATCGTAGGGAACTTAGGACCTGATTCACAGATAAAAGTGAGATAGGTCGGGCAGATCCCGCACCTAACTTCTTAAAAACGCCTCCAGACAGCCGCCTCTATGGATGTAAATTCCTGCGAGCAGTCTTTAAAGACCGCACCTACACTATCTACGTACCGATCTGGTACTTAGATAGCGTAAATGACCTACTACAAATGCGCAGTAGATTATTTCGACCAAATACGCACTTAAGAAGCAGGAGCTTTTAAAGTGAGAATCAGGCCCTTAGTTATCTACAATAGAAGTTACGCATAAAATGTACATAACATCTGAAGGGCACATTGTGTGCGTAATTGGCGTGCCGGACGCAAGTCTGGATCCAGTCCTAAGGCGGTTCACAGAGAACTAATGGCTATTAGGGTCCAAAAAAGCATTTGATATCAAGTAAATAAAGTAAATAAGGGCAGTACCTCTAACATATTAGTCCACAGATTTTCCAGGAGACCAAATGCTGCTGCATTCAAGAGTGGTAATCATGTTTTAAGAGGCAAGTGTATAGCAGTAGCTATGTAGAACCGGATTCACACTGATGTGTAAAATAAGTAGGCTCGGAACGGAAAAGCAATAATACGCACCTAAGTTGTCGGGAAACAATCATGACACACCCCTGTTTTTAGGCACCTAAAGGCACTTAAGAGTACCATAGGCGACCTTATCTTCCTGTATGTATTTTCACTTTTAAGTAGGGACTTCACTTCATTCCCTTTACCTAGCTTTCTATGGAGGCAGCACTGGCATGCTTCTTCTTTCTTAAATCTGACCTTAAGGGTCAGATTTACTAAGCTGCAGGAAAGGAAAAGTGGAGATATTTCCTACAGAAAATAATCAGATTCAAGCTGACATTCTCTAGTATGTAATAGGAAAATAAGAGCTAGAATCTGATTGGTTGCTATGGGCAACATCTCCCCTTTTCCTTTCCCACAGCTTAGTAAATTTGGCCCTAAGTTTGCAGGTAATACATCTATTTCCGGAAATGCTACATACATTGTGTAATAAATCTTACTATGCATGCACAGTAAGTAAAATCCTATAAATACGCACCCAAGAAGCCGCAGCACGTGTGAATCTGATCCGTAATCTTTATCGACTCCTGTTTAAAGACAAATCACTCCAAGCCTCCCCTTCCCCCGAGGCCCAGTACCATAGACAGCTGCCTAAACTTACCAAGTGGTAGAGAGGGCCTGCACTGCACAATGATATAGCCAGTCAGCTGTTTATCTGTGTGTGTGACCAGTTTTAGACTTGGCACTGAGGCCCAAAGGACCATTCATTTTTCCATTGGGCTCCTGCTATCGCATGCTACTGTTGTTCAGCTATTATTTGTTACTAAAGTTGTTTTAAATAAAAAGAATGCATTAAAAAGGATATGGAATACAAAGCTATTACTAAACATAGAAAATCATCTTTGACTGCTCATTTCCACTCATTACCACCAGCTCCACATCTCAAGCAGTGTCCTGGGACATAGACAAGTTAGATTATTCATGTTCCCTGCTTGCTTCATTAAAGTGGCATTGTACCACATTTTGTGTGTTTTCCAGTCTGGCTGCACATAGAATTAGGTTCATTTTCCACAAGTTTGAATAAATTTTTTCAGTTGACTGAATCTCTTGTTCAGCTCAGCAAACTCACTAGGTAGCCATAGCCCTGTAATTAGCCCATTAAATAAAAAATCTGGACTTACAATTTACATGCACTAGCTAATCAGGGGAATATGCTTCTAATTTACCAAAGCACACAGCGGCATTTCATGGAAATGAAACCAAGCAGAATAAGGTAAAAAAAAACACAAAACACTTTTTATGTGTCTGCAACAGTGAGCAATGGGCAGTACATCAAAATCCCATTGCTCATAGTTTCCAAAAAGATATGTGTTAGAGTTGAGCATTATTTGCTGCAACACACACACACGCACACACATTGGGCCAGATCCAGAACAACGCTTGTGAGCGAATTTACGCGTGGCGGAGACGTAAAATTGCCTTTTGGTAAGTACTGCGCATGCTAGCTTTATGTTTCATTTTATCAAATAGAGTTGAGCTAAGAAACTTCACTTCTCAAATATAATTTTGCTTTCACAATTTAAATTTACCTCCCCTTACAATACAACATGCTCAGGTTTACACTTGCACCTAATAAAAGGTGTAAATGCAACTTTGAATCAGCCCCAAAATATTTGATTTAAATTTCTTTCTGTTCATTCACTTTGCATTTTGTTAATTGGTATAAGCAAACTATTAACATTTCTATTTTTGAATGCATATATGGACAAAAGTATTTGGCCATACCTGTTAATAAATTAATTCTGGTATTTCTATCAGACCACAGGTGTATAAAATCAAGCACACAGCCATGCAGTCTCCATTTGCAAACATTTGTGATACAAAATGGGTCGTTCTGACAAGCTCAGTGACTTCAAACGTGGTACTGTGATAGGATGACACCTTTCCAATAAGACGTTTTTTGAAACGTCATCACTGCAGGATATACCACTGTCAACTGTCGGTGATATTGTCAACAACTGCTAAGGCGCATGGTGCATAAAAGTCGCCAATGCTCTGCTGATTACATCCATAAAACAAGCACTATAAATACATAGTTTGATGAGTTTAATGTGGAAGAACTTGACTGGCCTGCACTGAGTCCTGACCTCAACCCCATCGAGCACCTTTGGGATTAACTGGAATGGAGATTGGCGAGCCAGACCTTCTCATTCAACATCAGTGCAGACATGCATGCATTAGTATTTTATCCATTCCCAATTGCTGGGACAGACATCTGACTGTAGAATAGCCCAAGTTATAAAAAGCTTTAGAAAATCTGAACACTAGTGCAAGGCACACAGAGGGGCAGATTCAAATGACTGTGATGACGGGAACAGGCACAGAGTTAGGCATGTTAATTGAACACTGAAGATTTTATATAAAATTGCTCCATGTGCTGTTTCAACAGCATATTGTGCTCAATTGAATCTGCCCCTGAGAATGATTATGTAAACAGAATATTGGAAACAAAACTATAGCTACCTACTCACAGCTGATACACTTACAGGAAAATGCACACAGAATTGTAAAGCAAGCAATTCAGCAGAAGGTGATTCAGCCTCTGGGATAACCTGTATCTATATTGTAAGTCCATTTAGCCACTATCTGAAGGAGTGCATTCTCCTCTCCAGAATTGAGAAATGTGGGAATTTTCCATACTCTGCATACTGAAAATGTTTGTTTTTCAATACAGCGCATGCATACGATTCAGGCTTCTGGATCCTCAGAATTCAGACTTCCATGCTGGAAGCTTTTTCTGACAATGAGATAGGAATACCCACCATGTGTACAGTGTGTATGCATGGTGGGAAAAGTGGCATATTTAAATCATACAGTAAGGGCAGGGGTGGAACTACCATTGGTTGAACAGGTGCAATGGCACTTGGGCCCATGCTGATACAAGGGCCCACAGCCGTCATCACTACACTGCCAAAGCTCCACACCGGGTTACCTGGGATATCACCAGGGTGAAAACATATTTTTTGCACCTGGGCCCACAACTCGCTAGTTCCGCCACTGAGTAATAGCTTGGTTAAGCTATTGAGTCATCCATGATATAACATTCTCTTTAGACGTTATTTATATATGTTTTATATTGCTCATGGGATAACTAAAAGAAGTTATTTTTTAAGAACTCCTGGGCTTTGTGTTATTATTATCATATCATGTTTCAGTACATTTTACCACCACTGCATTTAGTTGTGAGCTTGAGGATACAGCTCAGCAAACAACGATACCTGTTGCTCTGGCAAGGGAGTGCAGCATGTGAGGGGTTTAAATGGAGTATCTGACCAGCAGAGCAATGACTACACCTGTGCAGTTCACAGCTACAGCTAAGTGGGAACACCAAGAAATGCAAAAAAATGAAAGAAGATCAGATGACCGACACAAAGTAAATAAGAAAATAAATTGCAGTGATAGTGATAAGACAGAGATTGTGACAGGTTTATCTAAAACTTAATACTATATCCCCAATAAGTTATTCATATGTAACTTAATACTATTTCTCCAGTAAAGTCTTCATATGTACTTTAATAGTGTGCCCCATTAAAGTCTTCATATAGTATGTACTATAATAGTATTCCAATAAATTATTCATATGTCCCATTATACTGTGTACCAATAAAGTAATTTTCCCATAATAGTGCTTAAAAAAAATATTATAAAAAAATAAAATTCCTCACATTTCTGAAATCTTTCTTCTGATGACTTGCTTAAAGAAAGGTACTGAATCTTCATCCATCTTCCCACAAGAGACTGGAGGCAGGTCCATCTTCTTCCATCCATACCCTGATGCAAATGACAGTGAAGTCACTTTTGGTCTCCTATATATAACCTCTGAACAGTTCCAATTAATAAATACATCGATTTGTATGCTCTACCTTTTCTAAATCCCCATAACAATGTTAAAAATGAATATTTAGAAAAGGCATCTTTTCTGGCAATTTGATGTCGTTTTAGCATCAAAATCGACTGAAAAATCAATGCATTTCCAAACTTGACTTTAGTAAATCTAGCCCCAAGATATGATTGCTTTCATATTACAACCTATCTGGGAAGGTGCCAGGAGAATGAGTTTATGGAAGGTGGAAAAGCAATTGATCAGGGAAACAATTAACACATTGGGGACATGTAGAGGTGGAGGCAACAGTAATCTGAGAGCCACCATACTAATCACATCCAGAATCTTAAATGGGCCAATAAAATGAGGAGCCAGTTTCATAGTGGGGACTTTGGGCCTGATCCTAACTTCCGCCGCTGCGCTGTGTGTACTAACGCACAGCGTATCGGCATGCACTCCCCCCGAACACTCCCCCTGTGGCCGGCATAATTACACACTGTTACGCCGTCTGAAAGCTACCCTAACTTCATCCAGCGTAACAGTGTGA
>WWET01002206.1:200800-213229 GCA_011038615.1 Limnodynastes dumerilii
AAAATCTTAGTAATTTTAGAAGCGGATCGGTTGTAGCTCGACACAAAATATGTTTTTTTTCTCCACAATATCCACTGGAGTCTGGTTCCCAACTAATTTATTAGCACCAGAGTCCAGTAGAGCTTCTCTATCCATTTGGAGCGTGGAGGTTAAGGCCTCTTCAAGTAGGGGTCTTGGGTATGATCTTTTAGCAAATGAATCTAACATTTTCTTGGCTTGAGGTAAGAAAGTCTCTATCGAAGAACAATTCTGGCGTACTCGCCGGAGTTGTCCCTTAGGTATGGTGGAAACCCATTTCCTTTGGTGATTACTAGTGAAGTCTAGGAAATTGTTGGTGTCCACTGGTTTGACATATGTCCCAGTGGTCACCTTATTATCCTTAATATTTATCCAAATGTCTAGAAAGTCGATGGCAGAGGGGTGTTGAATGTGCGTGAATGATAAATGAAACGTGTTATTATTTAAATTTAACAAAAAGGACCCGCATGAATCCTCCGTGCCGTCCCAAACAAAAAACATGTCATCAATGTAACGGCGATAAAGGACCAGCTCCGCACCGGCTCTGCCCCCCACACATGTTGGTCTTCAAAAGCCCCCATGTATATGTTCGCGAAGCCAAAAACCATCAAACAAAAAATAATTATGAATTAAAATAAATCTAATACAATGTAAAAGGAAATCCTGATGTTTCGCAGAAAGCGTACTGTCGCGAACCAACGCCTGTTGGAATGCCCGGATACCAAGTTCATGGGGAATGTTGGAATATAGTGCCTGTACGTCGCAAGAGGTCAGCCTGTAATTGGCATTCCACTCCAAAGACGCCAGGCACTGTAGGAACTGTGTAGAATCGCGAAGGTGCGCTTTCTGCGAACTGGTTAATGGCTGTAAATAATAATCAACATAAAAAGAGAAATTTGATGTCAAGGAACCAATAACTGAAATGATAGGATGGCCCGGAGGATTCGTCAAGTCCTTATGTATTTTCGGTAAATGATAATAGGTAGAGGTGACTGGGTATTTAAGTAATAAAAAATCATATTCCTGTTTACAGATGATGCCCTCTGCCATCGACTTATATAACAGACACTTCAATTCTTTTAGATAAGCGGGTTGGGGTTGCCATCAAATCTCTGGTACAAAACCGGATTGCTCAGTTGTCGTTGGGATTCCGAAATATATCTGTCCCGATCTTGGACTACAACCCCACCCCCCTTATCCGCAGCCTTAACAATTAATGTCTTGTCTTGCATCAATTGTTTCAGTGCTCGTCTTTCACTGGACGTTAAATTATCATTATGTTGTTGTATTTTCTTTTCCCTATCACATAGGGTTTCTAGGTCATGAAGCGTAGTCTTATAAAATGAGTCAACAATACCTGACTTACATTGCAAGGGATAAAACTTAGAAACATTTTTACATTTCCTAACTTCAATTTGTCTGGGTCCATCTTGTATATTTGATTCCGCTAAATTAGTGGAGTTTTGAATGTTAGATTCTGCCTGTTGAATATTTTCAACCAGCAAGGATTCAAGCATATTTAGGCTTTCCTTATCACCTTCCTCCAGAGTTACTCTAGTATCAAAAATCTCCTCATTTTTGTTCTCCTTCATTTTTTTCTGTGTAAAGAATTTTTTCCTACACAGTGAACGAATATATTTGTTGAGTTCAACAAACAATTCGAAAAAATTTGGACCGGAGGAAGGTGAGAATTTTAAGCCTTTTTTCAAAAGGGACAATTGTGCCGTTGTTAATTTTGTGGAGGATAGATTAAATATGCCCTCTACATCTAAAAGATCTTGTTGATTTTTTATTTGGGTCTCTTTCTTACCTCCTCTTCTTCCTCTTGATCGCAGTCTCTTGTTCTTTTGTACGGGGACTGTTCTAAAATCTGAAATCGATTGTGTATTGGAATCTGTCTCAAGTGATTCAGATCCTTTGAATTCCTTACATGAAAAGGGGGAGACTGCGTCAAGAGGGAGGTAGCTCCCAATAAAGGGGCTGGGGGGCTGGTTTCTGTTACTTTTAAGGTTTTTGTTTTGGGCCTGACGATCAGCTCGGATTCCCTCGCCGATTCGTCGGTCCAATTTTGCTCCAATTGAGTAGATGTATATTTCTCCCCATTATCTTGATTAAATTTGTTATTTTTAATGAATCCAACCTTCCCTCCTTTATTTCTCACATTATACCTAACATTAGTTCCTGTCGAGCTCATAAGCGATCCGCCCTGTCTATCCTGTATAGGTCCCCTAGGGGTACTCTGCTTAGGCTTTCTAGAACCCGAAGCACTCCTATCTCTCTGTTTACAGTTCAGCTCATATCTAAACCTATTGTTCTTATTATTTTTCCTATAAGTGCGGACAATATTGGTATCATAATCATTATTACAAATGCCCTCTGAAGCTGGTGTGTGGAAACAGCTAGCATAGTGTCTGACTGTTGATGAGCCTTGAGGTAGTTGGAGTAGACTGGATGCAGCAGATGAAGCTTTTACCAGCTCATCCAAGCTTTTTAAACCAGTTTGGGAAGTCTAGTCTAGACTAGAGAAGGGTCAGACTAAAGAGATATGATGATGGTGACACATCTAAAACCTCTTTTCCTTATCATAATTATCTTTTAAAAAGTTTCACTTGCTTCCAAGGTTTACGTCCCGAGAGTCCCCCAAGCACTTTTGTTGAGAGAGGTTTGATTCTATTTTTACCCAGTTCACAATATGGGATGTTGTTCAAACTCCAGGAGGCATGCTTTCACAGAATACTCTCTCTCCCTTGGGTGGCCAGCCCCAAGTTAATTGGTTTGCAAGAGCCACAGATATTTACAGTTTAAAAACAATTAAGTCCACTAAACTGCTTCTTACACTTTTCATCTACTCCCATAGACTTTTTTCATATCTATCACTTGCTTGTTCCTTTGACATATAAGAGTTGTTTCATTAAGTGATTTAATCTTTTACCGGACCCACAATATATTTCTGCTAATTCTAATGTTATTTCCCTATGAAACACACATGATCTACTAAAGAAGACTGCCATACCCTGCAACAAAGATAATGCAATTTTTATCAGAAATCACCAATACATTATTTTTAATACAATTTGATCCACAGTGGACTTTCAATTAAGCTTATTAGTAGATATATATTTAATTGTATCTTTAACAAATAAAAACAAATCAATTCATAGATGTTTATACACAATTCGTTGTTGATAGTATCATATAACAATCTAAAACATCATACTCTATATTACATATATCCTTTTACTGAAAAATATTGTTATAGGAACCAATATAACAATTTGGACTTATAATTTTTAGCTTTTTTCTTTTTTTCCTTTCATCTTTTTTCTCTTCTTTCTCTCTTATTCCTTTTATTTCCCTATTTTTCCATAATTCAGTAACAATAGATACTGGGGCCCTGATTTACACAGAAGAGTAAAATTGTGAACTTACCTAAATATACGCACAAAAAAAATCTGCAATACTGATTCAGAAAAAATAAAGAATTCAGTCAACCACACCCCTGTATCGGGAGTGCAACGTAGGGATGTAAGTATTTCCTGCGTATAAATAGGTACGTGTGGACTTTATTAGCTGTGAATCAGTTGTGTGTTTAGGTACTTAAAATTGCTTATGATTCAAAGATACGTAACTAAACACACTGATTAGGCTCTGGAAAAGTAAAGAATTTAAGATAAAAAAAAACAGTACATGCTCTTATTGACATATAAAGTAAACAAAAGAAATTAAAAGTACAACTTGAAATAAGAATAATTATGACACCCTTTAAAATACACAAACGCATACTGCATGAAGTTAGAAATAAAATGATCCACTACATATAGAGACTTTAATAAAACATTTAGGACCGGATTCAGAGATGCGCATGTCTAAAGTACGCAAATATACGCGCGCACGTAGCAAGGCAACTCCCATGATACTCCCTTAGCATGGAAGGGTTTTCTGTGACTTACGCTTCCATAGGACATCCTTAACTGTACGTATGTATTTACGTGCGTATATTACTTACGTATGTGTGTACATGACTAACCCCCGCCCAACGTCACGTAACTTTACACATACGGTAGACAACCACGCCTCTGCATACGTATGTCCCTAAGTGCGATTCAGAAATCCATGCCTAATGGACTTCCGTGCCTTAATCCTGTTACGACACTCCGGGTTTACCTGGCAGAGAACCGGAGTGGTCGTGGAGAAGATGGTAGACTGGAGTGGTGCCCCGGGTTTACCTCGGAGAGAACCAAGGCGGCCACAGAAGAGAGAGAGGTAGTGACCGAGTAGACTGCCGAGGCACGGAGACTTTGCTATCGGGTGGTTTTCACCAGAGCCCCTGATGGTGGGGATGGATTTGGCTGCGCCCCAATAGCCTGGACGGGCCCCGTTGATCCTGACTCGAGGAAGAGAAAAAGAAACCCGGACTGAATACCAGACTGAAGGGAAGGGAACAGTAATGAAAGTGGGAATAGAGCCAGTCTGGAAGGGACTGGACTGCGTCGGACTACGATCAACACCGAACCAGGCACGGCGGACAGAAGATGGTTCACAGGACAGGACAAGATGGACTAGGGCTTGCACACTCACAGGCATACAGCGGGACCCCCAAAAGGGTAACATAGACTAGCACTCCAGGTAAGGTTAGGTATGGGAGGTAGGTGAACACAAGAAGGAGCGAGAACCAGGGCAGGATAAACGGTAGGTAAATAAGGGCAAGGACTGAGCAAGGTAAGTGGGCAAGCAACGGTCAATTCACTAAGCAAACACAAGGCAAGGCACTAGGCACAAAAGAAATATAGCAGGTCACAGGTCTGACAGGCAGAGACTATAACTGGTGTCAGAACTGTGCAAATGAAGGTATTAAATAGGAGGAAGTAAAATCCCATTGGCCAGAGCAGAGACCAAGCCCCCTGATGATGATGCGTCCCCCTAGCAACAGGGAACGCAAAAATGCCGGCAGACATGTGGGACGCGCGCTTAGAGCAGAAGCGGCGCCCACGTGTGGTAACCAGGATGCTGTAACTAAGGAGGCCATCGGGCAGGGGAATCCCCGGCACGTCTAACAGAGGAAGTCGCGGCAGAGGTAAGAACTGCTGCGGCCGTCGTAGTTAATTTGCTCCTAAATATACACATGGAAAACCACGCAAAATCGTATCTGTGAATACGGTCCTTAAGCATTTAAAAATAAAAACACAAACAACCAATATAGCTACATATAAGTAAATGTAATGTTGTTTGTTAACAAAATTTTAAGTAAACAAAAAAAAAAAAACCTTCATAAACTATGACAAAATAATGGCAACTTTACATGGTTAAAGTCTTGCACAAAATGTAAACTCTGCAATGGATTAACTAAACAAGCCTTTATTTGTTTATTTAAAAAGAGACATCCAATGATTATAAACACACAGCAGCAGTGGCCTAAACTAAGTAAGTGATGACGCATGGCCTCACAGCAAACAATACGGTTTTTCAAGTTACGAGTGGTCAAGAGCTACCTTAACTTTTCCTGTGCATATGTTAGTTTACCCAAGGCACTCCTACCTGTAAATCAGTCCTAACTCTGTTAAAATGTCTTGGTGGCAGTGCAAGAGATCGCACGCTCCCAGAGCCGGCCTGCTCTTCTTTCCCTCCTGCACTTTCCGCACTATACCCCCTACTCTTTGATGACATAACCATCCTCTTTGATAACCCCTCCCACCCCAGCACCTCTAAACTTCTCTAAACTCAATGGACCACCTCCCTTACCGACACACAGGGTCATTCCCTTGACCTTGTCTTTACCCACTTCTCTATTTCTCCATTTCTTCTTCTGACCACCAACTTTTCACCTTCTTCTTCTCCTCTCCCGCCTCCCCTCCCCCCAAACCCAAACGCATCCTCACCAGACAGAACATCAGCACCCTCAACATACCCATCTTTTTCTCCTCCCTTGACCTTTTCTTCAAATCTCTCATCCTCTCCCAAGCATCCAAGCCCGTCACCTCATTGCCACTTTTAACACTCTCCTCTTCCTACCCCTGCCTTCATCCAACCCTCTATCTCCACTTCCAACTTTGCCCCCAACTTCTTATCTAAAATTATCCCTATCAGAATTTAAATCTTATCCACCTTGCTTCCCCCAGCTCTCCACACCCAACCATCATGAGTTTTCTTCTTTCCATCCTACAACAAGTGAAAATATTCACTCCCTAATATTATCCTCACCACCATCAACTCTGGACCCCATTCCCTCACACCTTCTCAAACACCTTTCTTCAACTGCCTGCTCCCATCTAGCCCACCTTTTCAACCTTTCCCTCTAATCTGGTATCTTCCCTTCCTCTTTCAATCATGCCTTTTTCACTCTCATTCTCAAAAAACCTACTCTGGACCCTACATCTCTCTCCAGCTACCGACCTGTATCCTTTCTCTCCTTTGCCTCCACACTCCTTGAGCGCTTAGTCTACCAGCGTCTCATCAGCAACCTCACTGACAACTCTCTCCTGGACCTCTCCAATCTTGTTTCCAGACCCTCCATTCCATTCAGACTGCCCTTATTAAAGTGACCAATTATCTGTTATCTGCCAAATCAAAGGGCCACTATTCCATCCTCATCCTTCTTGATCTGTTGGCTGCTTTTGACACCATTGACCATCTTCTACTGCTTCAAGCCCTCCACTCTTTTGGTCTCACTGACATTACTCTCTCCTGGTTTTCCTCCTATCTTTCTGATCGCACCTTCTATGTTTCCACCCCTAGTTCATCCCCCCCTCCACCATCTATTGGTGTCCCCCAATGATATGTCCTTGTCCACTCCTCTTCTCCCTCTACACCTGCTCGCTGGGTAACCTCATCAGCACTTTTGGTTTCAACTACCACTTTTACGCTGATGACACCCAAATTTACCTCTCCTCCCCTGATCTCAGCCCCTCTCTTCTGTCTAAGATTTCCTAGTGCCTTGTGTCTCTATCCACATAAATGTCCAAATGCTTCCTCAAGCTGAATATGGACAAAACAGAAATCATTATGTTTCCTCCCTCTAGGATTTTCTTTTCCTCCTCCATCACCATAACCATTGGTGATACCTCTGTGTCCTCCTTCCCTTAAGTTCGCTGCCTAGGTGTCATCCATAACTCCTCACTTTTCTTTATGGCTCACATCCATACCCTCTATCATTCTTGCCATTTCCATCTATGCAACATTGCACACATCCATCCCTTCCTCACCAATGAAGCTACCAAAACCCTCATCCACTCTCTAGTCATATCACGTCTCGACTACTGTAACCTCCTTCTCGTTGGTCTCCTGCTCACTCTTCTTGTCCCTCTTCGGTCTATACACAATACTGCTTACAGGCTCATCTTCCTCTCATGGGGGCAGATCCATAGTTATGGCCGCTGCACTAGTTACGGCGGCCGTATGCGTAAGAACGGCATATCTGTCGTTCTGCACATGCGCCGGGCAGATGTTGCTGGCGTAATCCATGGCTCACAGAGATCTAGCGTCCATAACTACAGTGTAGTTAAGGACAAGGGGTGGGCAGCTTCATAACTACGGTGTAGTTATGGAAGCTGGGCGGGGGGAGGGATTGTAATTAGAACGGGAGGGCTGGGTAGAGTATTTTACACTCCTGTGTGAGCGTAGTTAGACACAGTTATGCCAGTTGAAGTTAAGGTAGCCTTCAGCCGGTGTAACTGTGTCTAACTACGCTCACACAGGGGTGGAGGAACAGGGGGAGTGCACCAGAGCTACGCTGGCTGTACCAGACGGCCAGCGTAGCTCTGGATATGGTTCTGGCCCATTCCGCTCTACCTCGACCTCTCCTTTATTTCAAACTCTCCACTGACCTCTCTTTAAACTCCTTACCCCCATCTTTAAGGTCATCTCCTCATCTACTGCTCCCTCTTTCCTCATCTCCATGCACACCCCTTCCCGACCTCTCAGTTCTGCTAACCACTGCTGTCTGACCTCCCTACTGATTACCACATCTCACACCCGTGTCCAGGACTTCTGCACCTTTGTACTGGAATTACCTCCCTTCTTCAGGCAGACTTTCCCCCACATTGCAGGTCTTCAAGTGCTCAGTCAAAGCGCACCTGTTCAGGTTTGCCTGCCCCTCCTCCACTTACTCACTGCATCATACATCTATCCCTTCTTCTCTTTCATTCATCTACTCCATTCACACCAGCAGTCCTTACCCCACTTTCTTCCCCCTTCCTTATGTCTTCTATAAGTTCCTTACTCCCACTTAGTGTGTTATCTCATGTGAGCAGGGCCGTCCATCCTAGTGTTGTTCCCTCCTTCACCTCTCCCCCCTCACTTCGTACCTCTCCTTCCTGATCTGTCATCTTGACATGTCACGTTTTGCTTTGCTGTCTGTGCTTGCTTCACGTTATTATATTTTTGTGATATTTTTATGTTTATAATGTATTTTATTATGTACTATGCTGGCTGTCCCTATCCTATATGTCTGTACTCTATTTTGTTGTTGTAGTATTTTATATGGCGCTGCGGCCACCTTGTGGCATCTTATAAATAAACGATAATAATAAATAAACGATGATAATAATAATAATGTTATTTATATTTTAAAATTAATATCATCGTCATCATCATCATCATCAAATAATTTAGAATGAAGATGTATATTGTCTCATATATTTGCTTCAGTATCTAAAGTAGCATTTTTTTTTGTTTTAATCGTTATAGGTTTTAGAGACATAAAGCTTATAATAGATTGGTAGCATTAGGTGTCTGTTACCAGGTAGTGACAAATGAGTTCATGGGGTTTCCTTCAAACCTGAATCTGTCCCTTTGTAGAAGATCGAATTTTAACACATTAATTTATTTGCTTTTACATACACTATTTAGTTTTCTCATACATTAGAAATGGAAGACATGAAATGATATTGTACCCAAACCATTCTAAACTTAGACTGATTTTCAACAGCCATTTTGTATGGAAAATTAAACAGTGATCGACCAAAGCTTGTGAACGTATATAATAGCACCATTGTAGCAAAACAGCAAACAGAAAAGTACCTAGATCATTATAGTCACCATTGTAGTGCCCCCAGTCCATTTTATGCACATTCATAGTGCCTAATTAAAAATAGGACCTGACCCAGATAATTAACTAATTATCAACAGCTTTTTATATGGCGCCATCATATTATGTTGCAATCTACAAGCAAGCAGAAAGGTTTTGTTACCTGGGAAGGATACAAGCTTAGTATCTCCCAAGATTATTCCTTTGAAATCACTAGGGCATGGAGAGAGTTCACATGATATGTACCAACTTTGTGAAAGCAGGAAGCAAATTTGCTCTACATTATCCAGCCAGACTAGGCATTTTCATGGGGGATGAGCACAAAGAGATTCTGACTGCCCAAAATGCATGGTTGTTTCTGGACGAGGTGAATGAGGAAGAGAATGATAACTACTCATTTAAACCTGTGACTGTAAGACATCATCGTAGTGCTAAGCTGACAGCTGTTGCAAATTTATTTAGAAACACCATGGATTCAGAACCTCAATAAAATGTGTTACAAAAATGGATTTAACTCATGTGTAAAATCTGTAATCACACACAACAAACTATTAATCCTCCTAAACAGTTCATTTGTTTGCAGCAATAATATCGCTTTTAAACATAATGCAACCTCTTTACATGATGCTACAAGCATTAATTCTGACAATTACATCAAGGGCACATTAGAGGCTGTTATCATTATAATAACTTATCTCACAATAAATTATCTTTGTATTTAACACAGTAAATGAAACAAGGTTAGACAACATAATTATTAAAGAGTACTAGACTGGTGGCATCAGGATTCATGGAGAGGATAACTCTGATTGGAATCAAGGTGTCAGCTTTTCACACTGTTGAGCACACTGTCTGCTAATATGTAAATGTTCTTGTGTGAAGCTTTTAACATATGTTAATAGCACTAGATTAAAACACAAACAAGTGCTTCCTGCTGCACATTTACCTGAGTACATCCATTTAAGCAAATTGCACACAAAGGACAAGCTGCTTGTGGAAGTCAGGTGTTTTTTGGGCACTGCACATTCACATGCAACAGATCTCGTAGCAAATAGAACTCAGTTTTGTACACTAGGAGATCTGTCCAATGGGGCAATCCCTTACATCTACATGCTTGATCTCCAAAAATAGTGGAGGGGATAGGCATGCAGATGCGGTTCAGTGGGCGGTGGTAGGCACTTCCGCACTGATCTGCTTTTGGACGGAACGTAGTCGTTGGTATTATTCTTGGTTGTTAGGTCCCTGATACTTAATATGCAATTCAGCATTACTTCTGTGTGGGCACAAATTTCAGCAATATGATCCAATCTATATCATATGTACTACATCTAATGGGTGTGGGTCCGTGGTACAAACAGCCCTTTTTCGAACCACATAATTCCTATGTGGCTCCTAAATCGATTGCTTCTGCTTTGAGGAGGAGAAGCAATCAATCAACCCCAGAATGAGGTCAGCAGAAACCCATACCCCTGTTCAATGTATGTCTTTCTTTGTCACCTATTCTGATAATTGTCTCCAGATTCAGAGCACACTATGGGCCTCATTTACAAAGGGGCGATTTAAATCTCCTAAAAAAATCTCCATACATCTCTAGAGTTGAGTGGAGATTTTTTCACATAAATCTTTGTATTTACTATAGAGTGATTTTGCATGGCGATTTTCAAGCTCTGGAGATGTCCTGTGATTTGATGAACCATGGGCTGGTGATGGTTGTGGTTCTCCTGTTCCTCAGTCCTTTGTGCTGTCCTTAGTAAGGATAAACTGTTAATTAAATAAGCACTATTCATGTACAGCACAGAAAATGTCATAGCTTCTGAGTATAAACAAGCAGCTGCAAATCATTCTGACCTTACTTATATACAATGACACACGATTGAATGACTAATTTGCCAGCAATTTTTGTAAAGTCTCCACTCACACCCTACAGAATTTTTTCTGGAGATTTTAAGCCAAAACTCCAGTGATTTTGAAAATCCCCCCTTAAAATACAGAGATTTGTATTTTCCTCATGCTAAAAATCACCAGAGAGATTTGAACAATGGAGATTTTCTTCAACACTCATCTCCAGAGACTTTAGGGAGATTTTGCTTTAGTAAATCCGGAGACTTGCAAATCGCCGGTGAACTACTGCAATCTCTGGCGATTTTACACAAATCTCCCTTAGTAAATAAGGCCCTGTGTCTTTATTTACATACCATCACATCTACCCAAATGCCCCTTACTCAATCCTCTGCACTTGACACTCAGAACTTCCCAATATTCCTCATCCACTTTACTTAAAACACACCAAATTCCACAGAACCAACACAGCCACACCCCAGAAAGGAAGCATATTACAGGACCACACAGGACTTTCTTATCATACTAGTACTAGTATGATATATAATATGCTACATATACTACTTTTTGTAGCATGTTCTTCCTTTATGTCCTCTTTTATGCCCTATATGTATGTCTCTTACTTTCATCATTCCTCTTTCTCCTGTTCTAATTTTCGTTTTTCAGTAAGAGAAACATAAATGTCTACATTGCCTCCAATATTGGTTGAAAATATTTGGCTAGTCTGTGTTAAGCTACTCTGGAACAAGAGAACATCAGGAGAACTAAATTTAGGTGTAGCAAGGGTGCCCTCAAGTATGCATCCTTTGCCAGGACTTGATATGGCCACAGTAACAGAAAGAGAGATCCACCCCCACAGTGCTCTGGGCAGGAAGGAGTTCCCAGAGAGGAAGGGAAGTGTAGTGTGACTCAGAGAGACAGGGAGAGGAGAGCACGTGAGCCCAGGAGCTGCAGAGGATCTGCAGAGGAGTTACAGAGGAGGAATCTGCAAGCTGAGAGAGACTTGCCCAGACAGCACAGACTCTGCTGCTGGGTATAGCCTGATTGTGGCAGTACTGTGAAGAGATTGGACTGTGAGCCCACCCGCCTGAGGGAGATTCCAGCCGGGGGAGAGATCAGACGGACTACAAGCAAGATCAGGCTAGTGGAGTGCCTTGAGCTGACAAGCTGGGAAGCTGCAGAGACTGTTAGAGACTGTCATGGAACTTGAGCTAAGTAACTGCATTTAATCTCACTAAGACACTGGTGCTGCATATCTCTAGTGCTCTTTATCAATACTACACTGCATTGGGAGTCAAGTACAGTGGACTTTGGGACTTTACTGCACACATTCCAACAGGACTTTGGGGACACTATAACACATGTAACCCGGGTTACCATCTATCGACAAGTGCACCAACGTTGGTAGATAGTCAGGGCCTGTGTAATATAGTTAGACAGGAAAACTGTATAACTGTTAGACATTTTCTGTTGCTGCGTGATTGTGGCTTTAGAGAGCCTGAGTGAGTGGATTGGGCGCCATTTGATAGAGACAGTGGGCGCGGGAAGGG
>WWET01002206.1:220574-231363 GCA_011038615.1 Limnodynastes dumerilii
AATAATTATTATTATTTATAATAATAAAAATAATAAATTATGTTTGATCATGTTTTCTCATGTTCCAATTTTTATTAGAGGTATTATATGTTACCCCATTTATCTAAAATACTGTAATGACCCCTGCATGGGCACCCATTAAATAATAAAAAACAATTGTCAGCTCAGATGTATTCAAAGACTAATTGTACATTAGATCATTTAAATTAAAAATAGACCTTGTCACGGGGCTTTGAATATCAGTTTAGAGTGTTCCTAAGAAATTAATTAAATGCAACACTAACTCTTATCAGATTAATATCCTTATGAACAGACTCTATAAAAATTAGTTCAGGTAAAATAATCTTTGCCTCTATATCACCACAATAAAAAAATTAAAATTTTAGTGACTATACTTAATATAGACATTTAAGTGAGTGTTCATGGACCATTTTCTATTATTTTAAAAAGCATTCAATATATGATATCGCCTATGATAGTTTCATCTATTATGATGTTAGTGGTAATATAAATGCATTTAATGGAACTATGAAATATGTGAATTTAAAAGAGGAAACTGAGATCAAAATAATTTTATAAAGAATGCCCATGATACATTACAAATTAAAGGTAATTTACATAAAAAATCAGCCATGTTGCAAAAAATTTTACTTTAATATTTGACCTCCAACCGCTTCAGGTTCATTTAAATCATGAAATTAAATATGTGGGGTGTTTTTTTTCCACATAAAATTCTTCTTGCTCCATCTGTAGGACTGGATTCAGACCCCATTCAGACCCCAATTGCAGCAGCAGCAGAACTCTGATGCCAGTCTGTCATCAGATCCTATGTCCCTTGGACGAAAGGGACCTTAAAATTAACCAAGCCCTTACTGTACAATCTGCATCTCTCCCACCAAGTGTACCTAACGTATGCTTACTGCCCTGTCTCACCCTGCTGCTGTAAAGATCTGCCAGATACTGTTCCGCGAAGAATACGTGTAGTGCATGCACATGCTCACTTTCACAAATGCAGACGTTTTCCGCTGTTTGCAAGCGAAAAAAAACCCCCTTTGCAGATGTCTGTGTCCAGTCAATAGTTGTGTTAAAATAACAGTTGATAATGTTGTGTTTGCAAACATTGCAAGGCTTTTCATTACTATTATATAATTATTTTATAGAATGCTGTACAGAGGACATGCAGACTATCAAACAGACACATGCTCACACACACACTAGTCACACACACTCACACTCATGCTCACACACATTCATGTTTTTTGAAGGAAATAGATCTCAGTCAGAAAAATCAAACTCCAACAACAAACATACAGAATTTAACCTATAACTTTAGTGCTTTAAGGAATTTCTCATTTTTCTCTAATGTGCATGTGTGGTTTGTGGATATATCTTGTTCATAATTGACCCTAGTAGATCTTAATACAATACAGCTATGCAGCGATAAGTAACTTACAACAAATAAGATTTAAGTAAAACAAGGAAAAAGAGATTATTTCACATTATATTCACATGGTAAGCATAAAAAGAAAATAATTCTCTATTAAATAAAATTTTTAATTGTTAAAATTTAGTTTATGATTGCCAAAGGAGGAGCCAGGAATGTTAAAGCTTGCCAAGTATGAGTTATACAATCTTTTAAATTGCAGCCATACATGCCTAGTGGTAAACTAACAGGCTGCAAAGTTCCATTTTTCCCAGGCTGAATACTGAGCCTGCCCCCTAAAGTGGCAACCTTGAAACCACATCTAAGAATATCATCGCAGCCCCAGCTTGTAACAAAGTGAAATGCTCCATGCCCAAACCACACTATAGACCACTGATTTCTACTTTTTTCCCTTATTTTGACGAATTTGTTCAATAATGCTTCATTTTTACAGCAACTTGTGACATAACTCAGTTACTTAATAAGGGTAGATGTGATCAACCGCCACCAAGAGGCCGTACTTCCTATATGCTTCCTGTTATCTAGTTACCTTCCCTCACTCCTTGCCTCTACTATATTTTGATTGAAACCAACCTTGCCGCAGGGGACAGCAATAAAGAGGATAACACTGTCAGGGAAAATAGATATGGGTTTTTCAAAAGATCAGAGGAGGGTTTATAGTGAAATGAAGCATTTTATGTCATATTAGAAAAATATCGTTTTAATATGGGAGAGGATAGGTGGCGGCTATAAATGTCAGAACATTGGGTCAGATCCTGAGCTAAGTACGCTAGCGTATTTACGCTAGCCGATGACGTAAAATCAGCTATTTGTATTTACTGCGCATGTGCCACGCAACTCCTAACGTATGTACCATCAGTGTAAATATGAAGGAAGGGGTGGAGACATCAATACGACACCCGCAATTACTCTTTGGAGACGGAGGGAGGCATTTAAATTATTAATTATAATAATAATAATAATAATAATAATAATAAAAAAACACAGTTTCTTTAGTGCAATAGTATAGCAAATCATAACATAAGTGCCAAACAATGGACATAGTGTGTTGTATTAATGCAAATAAACATTACAGATAAAGGTAAAAGATAAAAAGAAAGGGTAAAAACCAGTTATGAGGGCAAGGAGAGTTCCGGCAGCAACACAGGAGATATTTTGGAGCTGGAAGAGAGACAAGGTGATGTGGGAGGGGGCTAAATTATGAAATAAACATAAGTAAGTGTGTACCTTTTCTCTGCATTTAACATTTTTGGACTAGATGAATAAAATAATGCAATATAAAAAATACAATTTTCTTGCCATGTATTTCCTACTGTTTAACCATTTAATTACTTAAGTTATTTGTAAAACACAAACCTGCTGTACTTTATATATAAAAGTACAAAACCAACACAGTGGTGGGGAAATTATTGCTATCCATCTGATGTAATGCATTATGTATGTTTTTCAATTTAAATATGATTGGATTCTATCATAGGAGGTCATTGTAAAAAAAAAAAAAAAAGAGAAATAAAATCAATCCAGGGTAACTGTGTTGTTTCTTAAATGTTATGATTCTTCAATTAATCAAGCACACAGGTTTCCTGGGAATGCAATTCATTTTGTTATCAATTAGTTTACTTCAATAAACTTCTGAGTTTTCAGATTTTGTGTGTGGGCAAAGTAAGCCAGAGAGTCAATCAATATGAAATATTTTAAAATGTTATTATATTTACCACTAGATGCCAGTAGTGTGAATGGTTTATACACACTATTCGTACATGGGGTTTAAAACTATGTAATTTTAAAAATGATTGTGAATGAAAATCAGTATGTCCACATCCAGTGAATGTGGACCTCCACCATTTCCCTTAAATGATTATGCTTATGAGACCATTAAGTCCCATAAAAAGAGGAAATTGTATTAAAATATAAAAAAAAAAAAAATTAAGTAAAATTTTCTTATATTCGTTGTAATACTTAGGGCCTCATTTACTAAAATTGTTTTTGCTACAAATTGCCACTTCTGTACTGAGACTGAGAACCCGGTCCTATATAAGGGGGAACTCTTGTGACTGAAACCTCATTAGCTAAGGATCTCCGAAGGAGATGGACCATCTAGCAGCTTCTCTCCGGACAAGAAGAAGAAAACTTCAAGCAACATGACCATTTTTTCTAAGTATTTACATTTATTAAATATTTTTACAATGTGGAAGACTTTAACATTTATCACATGGCCATGCTGTGCCTTGTAGTACTATATGCAGCTGCATGCTAAGGGTTCTTAGCATGATGTGCTATACATTTTTAAAAGCCATTTTTTATAAATAAATAAAAAATGGATTCTGGGATTTATCCATGCAAAACCGTTGCCTATCAATGGCTATGATAAATCGCCAGCAAAAAATGCTGTCTAGTGAATCCAGAGATTAAAAAAAAAAAAAATTGCTGGAAAATCGTGGCGATGGCTGGTGATTCTTAATCGCTGCAAAAAAAAACAACTTTTGTAAATGCGGCTCTTAGTATTTAAAAAAAAAAAAAAATTATATTTACATTTCGAATGTCCATTATATTAAGGGTTATATTTACTAAACTGCGGAAAAGGAAAATTTCTGATTTTGCCCCTAGCAACCAATCAGGTTCTAGTTGACATTTTCTAGTATGTAATAGAAAAGTGAGAGCTAAAATCTCAATTTTTCCTTTTTTGTAGTTTAGTAAATCTAGCTCAATAGGTCTCTTTTAAAAGTCTCACTGTTAATTCCCTCTCTTTTTTCTGTATTTCCATTATTGCATTTGCTGAAAAATCCTTTTCTATAAAACAAATAGCTAATTTATCAGCTTGGATTTTGTATATTGAATGTTCTTCAGCTAAGACCACCAGAAAGCCTTTTAAGGCAATCCAAAACATATATGATCCAACATTTTCACATTTTGTCTCATATTCGGACCAAGAGATAAAGTTAATAAACTTCTCAAAAGGAAAAATGGGAATGTTGCAACCAATCAGATTGTAGCTCTCACATTTTTATATTACATACTAGAGAATGTCAGCTAGAATCTGATTGGTTGCTTTGGGCAACATCTCCATTTTTCTTTTTGAGAAGTTTAGTATATCTAGCCCTTGGTCTTAGTGAAAGGACTAAAGCTTGATGTGCTAGAAATCCCCATATTTATTTCTGATAGATTTTCTCAGTCTCTAAGACAAGATAATAACTAGCACCTGGTACAGCAATCTCTGTATTATTAGTTCATGAGACATACAGTGGTAAAAGCAAAGCCACCATCTGTCATATTTGCAGATGTAAATTTGTGTGTTTTGTAGTGGCTGGTGCAGAAAAAGCTGCTGTATCAGTTCCTTGGATCTACAATGTACAAAGCAATATCACCATGTATCATTTAATATATATGTATTTTTGTAGCTCTAACAGTGGCTCTGAAACCCTGGCCTAAAGCTTAATCATCCCTTTGTGAACATACCCTTTTAAGTTAGCAACATCAATAGTATTCAATAATATGTTATGTTTCAAGAAAGATAAAAAAAAAGTATATTTTTGCTGTTAGAATAAATGCATAATAGAGCATTGAAATATGAATACATTGCAAAGGTTTTTCGGACAATCAAAGATATATTTATTTTCTACACTTTAATTGGAGGAGTTTAATATAATTGGGTTAAATTTATATTTAAAATGGTTTAGCTTGTTTCAAATCAGTATATTAGGAATACCAAACAATCAACAGTTCCTTAGCAACGTAAGCTCTACAATACTTCACATCTTCTTCATTTCATTTCATATCAATCTTGGAAATACGATTACAAAAAAAATTCAAGAAAAATGCAAGCTGTCGCTGGGCATTTAAATAGTGTATCAGCAAATGGAATACATTTCATTCTTAAACAAGATGCCTTTTTATTTTATGTATCAAAGCTCATGAATTTTCCAAAGAAAAGAGAAGATTTTTAAAGACTTCTGCTTACAAATATGTAAAGTACAAACTAAACCTATACATGTAATATGACTTTTGGTAATGTAAGTGCAGTTTTCAAAGTCAAAATAGAAAACTTAAAAAATAGTATAAAATCTGCATTGGATTTTTTTTTTATGAATTGTGGCCTAAAGGCACATAATCAGAGTTAGGGGCAAAAGCCAAGACAAGGGGTAACTTTTCTCTTTAACCATTAGCTTATCTATAATGGGTGCAGGATGGTTAGGCAGCTCCTCTCCCTGCTACTCTGCTACCAGTCATGCAGTTTTCAAGCTGTCAGTATGCCAACTGATGGATGGCTCTAGCCACTCACAAAAGAGTATTGGGTGTTCTCATCACTCTCACTGGTGGATGATTGCATTCATCCACCAATTACAATGTAGGAACATAAAAGTGTCCTCCAAGAGATGCATGACAGCACCGCTAAAAGATCTAGGGCTTGATTTTTAATAGGGATGGGGTTCTCTCTGACTTTGAATGAGAAAGAGATGGATCCGATCCATGGCTTATTTTTTTATATGGAAGTGGAGGGGAAAGACTGATATGAGGTTTAATTACAGATCTGAGGAGTGGGGGTCACAAAAGGACTGACAAAGTATCCCTCGCACCAGAACATGGGGCTAGATCTCTATTGTATAATTGGCAAATGAAGACAAAATGGAATTATACCTTAGAATTTCTACAAATATTATAAGAGCTACCCAAGTCCAGTATTGGCACAAGAAACTCCAAAAGAATGACAAATAAGGGTTTTACTTACAGGTGCACACCTATGCCCCTTTAGACTAATCTTTAAAATAATGCCATATAGCTTCATTCATAATCAATTAACAAAAACAAGAAAAATTTAAAACAATTGTGAGAGAATTTTATAACAGAATCTTTCCATCCTAGAATGATTGTAAGCTTATGTGATTATAACAGATTATTATACTTTCTTAGTTTAGTTCATAATCATAAATATAAAAGGTGGGCAGGAATAAGCATTAAAATTTTACAGTAGGGGACGTATTATGGGGATGTAGGTCTCAGGAAAGAACGACCCAGTTCGAAACTGGCTGGGATTTCAATTGCACATGCCTCAATGAGGCATAGCAATCGATCCACAGAGCACCGAGCGTGGTGCTCCGAAAGGTAAGGCTGTAAACAACCCCAACCCTTCTCTAATCCCCTTCCATTACCCTAACCCTCCCTTCCCTGCAGCCTGACCCTAACCCACCATCTCCCGCAGCCTGACTCTAACCCTCCCTCCCCTGCAGCCTGATCCTAACCCTCCCTCCCCTGCAGCCTGACCCTAACCCTTCCTTCACTGCAGCCTGACCCTAACCCTGGTGAGGTTACTCTCCTTTCCCGTGGTCCCGATCCTGCAGTAGCGGTGGCAGCGGCGTTTCCAAAACGGAATGGGTGAGTATGCCGGTCGGCATTCTCACCCATTCTGAAAATAAATTTCTAAACTAAAGGGGTATTTGAAATAGGGACATCCAAAAAAGATCTTTCGGATGTCACTATTTCGGAAATCAGAATCTCTTAGTGGGGACTGTAACTGGTATTATGTAGTTACGAGCTCAGCGGTCGGATGTACGGATTAAGGCAGCGTAAGTCACAAAATCTCTGTACAACAGGAGAAAGTGACAGGGGGAGTCTGCTCCCCTCTTCCGTGCAGACTATCAAACCTTTGCACATACGTAAAGCCTTCGGGTCTGGGTCTGGTCAGGTCCTATATTAGGTATACATGTTATTTTTTATTACTAGTAGGAACAAATTAAAAGTGCTGTACTAAATAATAGAAGCAAATTTCTTCAATATTGTACACTGATCAATCACATCTACTGAGTGGTATAGAATTTCTAAAGTGCTACACTGTAATCCTTTTGCAGCATTAAGCCCTACAGTGTAACACTTAAGCATTATTTTATAGATTAGACTTATTTGGCATAGGTGTGCAACTTTTAAGTAACGTCCTTCTCTGGTCATCCTTTTGAGGTTGCAATGGGGTCACATGTCATTTTATGCCTCTTCTAAATTTATCTTATCTTAAATTGATTATTTCAGATATTTATGCACATTTTCTGTATAAATGTAACACCCCTTTATTTTCACACTTAATAATGTGTGGTAATAATAATGGTCCATATCCTATAAACCTGCTATGTGTGACTACCCGGCCCCCGATCAGGGCACATATCTTTTCTGAACAAATAATGACGCAGCAACTTCTGTGGGTCAATCATTTCTTCATTGATAAATTTTCTTTTAAACTAAAGCCTATTCATTTAGGATATTAAGGATCATCAATAAGAATTCAAGTAAGATGATGGTGGCAAAGCAGGGACAGCATAAGATATAAACATATATCAACGAATTCTGCAAAGAGATAAGAGGTTAACAACGCACATGGTGTTAATTTCATAAACCGTAATACAATAATGACTTAATAATGAAGAAGGCCGCCCCCTAAAGCGAGCCTCTGGTTACGCTGGCCAAATTCAACGGCGTGGACTTCAAGCCAGCGGCCAAATTCCACAGGCAAGTCCTAAAACCAAAATGTCATAAATGACGCAATAATGACAAGACCATGTGCAAAAACACCAACAACTACTATTACCTGTAATTGCTTATCACCGACCAAAGCCTAAAAAGAAGTCAGCCTAAATTTACCTAAAAAGGATGGGATAAGGGTGGGGAAAATTTTCCAGCAGACTGCGTGGATTTCCTGCAACCTGCTACTTTTAGCATATGATGTCTTCAAGAATTTTTAGAAATGGGTCGTCATCAGCATTTAGCATTTTTCCACCACATAGCATGCTCCTATGAGTGCCCCAATGGGTTTTGTTCTTAAATTTTACCTTTCCTCAAATGGATTCCACTGACTGCTTTTGGGTGTCTGTCTTCATATTTACAAAGTTCAGCAAATGATTTACCTGCAAATGTAGGTAATCTTCATAAGATAGTCAGTTGTGCTCTCACCATTCATCAGCTATTCATCTGGTCAAATATATTGTTTAATGATGGGTATTAAAATATGACTACTTTGCTCCAGAACAGTTAAGAGGAATCCCTCTAATCTAGCAGGGCAAAACTATTTTATTGTCAGCTAACGGGACACTTACAATCAGGGCCATAAATATTGGGACATCAACACAATTCTCATATTTTGGGCTCTATACAGCACCACTATGGATTTGAAATTAAACAAACAAGATGTGCTTTTACTGCAGACTTTCAGCTTTAATTTGAGGGTATTTACATCCAAATCAGGTGAACGGTGTAGGAATTACAACGGTTTCTATATGTGCCTCCCACTTTTTAAGGGATCAAAAGTAATGGGTAAGACCCGTATGGTCTGACAGTCTGGCACGCTGTAATGCCTCCATAAAATTTTTTGGGGAAAATTAATTAAATATGAAATAAAAAAGCCCTTTCATACTTACCAGTTGGATCTTCTTCTTTAAGGCCCAGATTTGTAAGCTTTTAACTCTAACCAAATTTGGAGAAAAAACACTTTAGAAACACTGCACAGGTCTTGTATACAATATCGTACAACCACAAATGTCAGATATGACAGCCTCTACCTCTGTTTATAATCTGTGACAGCATGGGAAAATCCAAGCTTATAAATAGTTTACCAATTCTATACCTCCATTTTATACAGTATATACACTTACAGAGAAATGCAGATAGTGTTGGTTGATATGAGCCACTTATCCCATGCAGTCTGATCAATTTATTTTAAACCATACCGGCACTAGATCCTCTGTGACCCTAGATTTAGTTTAAGTCTTATAATACTAGGTGCTACTAATGCCTCCCTCATATTTCACCTGTTCACCTCCTCTGTCATTCTATTGGCTGCACCTATCCACACTCTATTTTATCACCTCCTGTATCGCTTGTTCACCTGGGACCTGATTCTGAGTGTCGCATCCGTGTGAAAATCACACGGATACGTAGCATTTTTGTTGAACTGTGCATGTGCAAAAAGCGCAAGGAAGTCGTATTGCTGGCGGAGTTTAGTGTATCCGCCAGCATACGAATCCACCTACAAAAAGGGGTGTTTTAAATGAGAAAAGGTGAGTTTTCCTAATTTAAATATTCTGTGCAGGTCAGTCCGGTGGCTCCTTAACAAGCCCTACGCTTCCACCATCTCAGGGATGGTGTAAGTGTAGGTGCAGCTTACCGGAGCTGTAAAAAAAAAGAAAGTAGTTAAAAAAATAAATAAAGGATTTTTAGTTAAAAATTAACCCCTTCCTCCGCCTGCCCCGCCGCCACAACCTATAAAGATAAATAAATAAAGAACGGGCTGACAGGGCATGCTGCAGCTAGTAGAACTACAAGTACAAGCATGCCCATGAATGACAAGGAAAAATTAACCCCTTCCCCCGCCTGTCCCGCCGCCACAACATACATAAATAATAAAGAAAGTACTGCCCGACAGGGCATTCTGCCGCAAGTAGATCTACAAGTGCAAGCATGCCCATGAATGACAAGACATGCTTGCACTAGTAGAACTACTATCGGCAACATGCCCTGCTATCCATGGCACAATGCGACAAATAGCATGCCATGACCATTACTTACAGTTCCCAAAATTAAAAACTACATCAAACATGCCCACATATGCCCCCCACCAAATGAATAAATAAAGGAAATATGTCACACATCCCTGTGCCCTTCATTAAAAAAATACTGTGCCCACATAATTCAATTATTAAACACGCCCACATGTGCACCAAAATGAAATAAAGAAATAGTCCAAGATCCCTGTCCCTTTGCAAAAAAAATAAAAAATAATATGCAGATAATAAAAAGATTAAAAATGTCCCTCAAAAATATAAATATTAAAAAAAGAGCCCAATATAATTGTCCCCGTACTTGTAAAAATTAATGTAGTGTCCTGAAATAAAATGTCCAAAAATGGCCATAAAAATAATTTTTATAACACTTACCTGCTCTGATGGGGGTCCAGTCTTGTAAGCTTTTAATCCAGAGGCGGGGGGAGGAGGTTTGGGTGTCCTTGTCAACAAAAAAAACCCTATAGAGACGACGCAAACTATGTCCTGCACACAGGACATCCCGGCGCTAATGACAGTTGTACTGTCATTGGGATATATTTATACCCAGCGTGGGAGATATCACAATGTAAATCATTATTTCCCACGAATGAAATAATGATTTACATCGTTATTTATAATTTTTTTACATAGGTTGTGGCAGCGGGGCAGGCGGGGAAGGGGTTAAATTTTTACTATTTAAAAAAAAAAAAACCTGCGGTTGGAGCAATTAAGGCTCCGAGGCTAATTCAGTGCATGCTATTCAGAGTGGGCTATAGGATGCAGGAAAGCACATCCTTGAATCGCCCGCATTTAAATTAGCTTACGC